>JZKD02S1665224.1:105169-123179 GCA_000966675.3 Picea glauca
TGCAAACACCAATCTGCCAGGCACCAACCTATTAAGAAGATGAGGACACCAATCCTCTTTGTAAGCACTCACTTACAATATGTAGACACTAATATTCCAGGAACCAACATGTTAAGAATATTAGGACACCAATCCTCTCCCTTGCACCATCCTTCCACCCTAAAGTAAATATGTTCATCAATCTACACTTTCTGCGAGCCTTCATATTTGCATTTTGTACTTGTTCATTTCACAGTAGATCAAATCATATCCCATACCAACAAAAATATGTTGTTGTGTTTCTCTTTTGCTTGGACATTTGGATTACCTAAAGTCTCATCTTCATAGCCTCATATACACTACAAATATCCAATTAGAACACAATCATTGTTTCTTCTCACAATATTCAACATCTCAATCTATCTAATGATTGCACCACAGTTCTCAAAAGGATTTATTCATCTACACATGATAAACAAACATTTTTCTTTTCATTTACACAAAATGAGCATATCAGAAATTTAATCTTTGGATCCTCTTTCTTCCTAGAACTCCTCATCTACACACAGATCTTGAATGATCTCTTCATCTGGACATAATATATAATATTCTTGTTTCTCCTGTAGCTGCCACACAATCTTCAAAATCTCAGTCTATCTTGTGACTGCAACATAATCCTTTACACATATGTACTTTCATTTTCAGAGCCTCACACAAAAGTGCATATCTATAGTTCACGCCCAAACACACAATATGCAACCTATATCTACATTCTCTGCTCTTCCAGGGACTCTTCATCTCATCTACACAATATTCTCTTCACATTTACACACAAAAAAAATTCTCTATCAATTTTGTAGTTGTCACATTCGTACATAGTTCCCAAGATTCTTTTCATCGATGAATAATGTACAATATCTCGGTCATTCTTGTAGTTGAAATTCTTATAGTTGTCACACAGTCCTCAAAGATTTTATGGATTGGCATATAATATACAAGTTCTCTGTCTCACTTCTTTATATATATTTACTCACCGCTTCATACTTTCAAGTTGTCTCAAAATATGGAGATATTTCACACTCCTAAAGATTCCCAAATAGAGTCGTTTCTCACACCTCACAACATTGCATAATTATTTCATTACAGTCATTGAAATTTGCATATTTCAACTTCACGATTAGTATATATTCAGGGATAAATCACATACCTTTCATATTGCAATTTAGGGTCAGAAATCTTCTTTAGTTTGTATCAAATCACATTCCCTAATTCAGCAGTTCATATTCCTTCTATAGGCTATGCAATTGAATTTTCTTCTATGTGTTTTAGTTCATATTTAGAGCTTGACTCAATGATCAAATACCTTTGTGATCTAAGAACCAAAACAACAGATATTTCATGTGATTGTAGTCTCTGTGATTTCAACGCTCAATGAAAAGATACATAGTTGTGATAATCAGATCTTTGTGATTTCTAGAACCCAAATGAATTGTGTACCGATGATTTTAGAACTCCAAGAACAAAATTTTAAATAAGGTATTTCAAACTTCTACGATTTCCATATCCCCAAAAAGAAATGTATACCCTACATTCAGTTATTCATATATATTCCCAGAACTTTCTTTGAAACACCTTTGGAAAGACATTCAATCCACCTTAACTTCCAAAAAAACACTTTTTACCTCCACCCCATCAGAGCTCAACAAAAATACTCCCCTGCGATTTTGAGACGAAATGTGAACCTGTGATTTCAAAACCCATAAGCTCGATTTCAGAGCTATCTTCACATTCTTATCACATACACTCTCACTACAACTTCTCACCAACTAATTTATTATAAATACAACTCATTTCAATTTTGTGTGGACCCAAATGTGGTAGAAATGACCAATTCATTTTCCAGTGTGTATTATTTCTCCTTTTCCCTCCAACACAAAGGAAACTCAACTTGATCTATTCAAAAATTATTTACAAGAGATGTGGACCCATTGTGGCCAAAAAGCACATGGTTAAGATCTTCCTTGGCCTACTTTAGAAAAATGGTTTTTAAAACAATTTCATAATATTTCCAAAATGTTACCAATACATTATTACCAGACTCCCGAATTCCTGTAGTTGAGTTGCTTTGAGTTCCCAACACATTATTACTAGAATCCTGAATTCCTGTAGTTGATTTGCTTCATGTAGTTCCAATTCACAATATTTCCAAAGCATTACCAACACATTATTACCAGAATCCTGAATTCCTATAGTTGATCTGCTTTGTATTCCCAACACGTTATTACCAGAGTACAAATGGTAAACTTCCACTTGGAGAAAGATCCTCATGTGTTGAGCTTGCTTGTCCTTTCCTCATTGTTGGTCACTTTGACATCAATGACACATCATTGTCACACCTGCAGTCATTTTGGCATCAATAAAAACACTTTCTCAACAATCCCCACGTTTTCATTGATGACAACCTAGTAAAACCAAAAACGTATTTACCAGACTGCTCCCTTATCTAAAATACTTTTGTACTCTATTTTTTAGTTGCTCCCCCTATCATTGTATTGTTGAAACCACATGGTTTTACTATTAATATGCCCTTTTGACACCAATGACAAAAAGGTCACTCTTCCTAACTGTGTACACCTTTTGGAAATAGGGAATGTTCCCCCTTTGACTATGCTACCTTCTCTTGCTTTCTAAAATCCCCCCACCCCCACAATATTTTATGCTCTGTCTTCTTCTGCACGGTTCCTTTTGTTGTGCTACTCCCCCTTAGACTATGTTGTCTCTTGTAGTTTTCTGAATTTTCTCCCCTTGTGAATGTATTATCTTTTCTTTGTTGTAATTTTTTATCCTTATTTGATTTATGGTCACTCTTCTCCTTTGATTGTGTTTCTTCATTAAACTTTCATCAAACCTCTTTTTCTTTATTCCTTTTATTTTGCATTTCATTTGTAAAGAGAACATTCATCAACCTATCATGATAATGGGAACACCGTGAACATATTACCTTATTCTTCATCAATGACATGTTCAAGATCTTCCCCATTACATACTCTCAATGTGAAGTAATAGGAAAGTCAAAAGAATCAACGTAACTAATGATAACAACTTTATTTTTTCAACGTTTTCTCATCTTGGAGATCTTCTACAAACTCATCCTTACATCCTTTTCACAAATAATGATGTTCTTACTCTTTCTAGAAAATGATCTTATCAATAGCCCAAGTATATTGCATTATATTTCACCTTGTAAATGTTGGCATTGAAGATTTAAGAGGGATATTGTCACCTGTCATTATGGAAACTTTTTTTTGAAGGTATTCTTCTACCATTTCAATCATTGCAACTTTTTCAATTAACTATCTCTCTCATGAGCTGATCCTATTGCTATGTATAAAAAATCTGCCTTCAACATTTGCTCACAATCTACAGCTAAAAAATGAATGGCCTGCTATTGTAAAAAAATATCCATCTACTGTTGATAAATTTGATGCATAAAATTATCCTTTTTATAGATGGTTACACTTGTTGCCAATGGCCAAAGAAAAACTCATATTGTTCTTAACTAATGGTCAATGTATCCAAGAATGACCTAATTGTTGGAAACATCAAAATGATTGTACCATATGTTGGTCTTTGAGTCCTGGAAGAACTTCACACTATTGTTATTAAAGGCTTCCCTACAAGACTAAAAAGAACTCAGTGAAGATTCAAGTAACCAACAAGATTTCCATGAGAGATTAAACCTTAGGATTGGAGCCATGATGCTATCCCAATTTCTGCTACAAGACTCTTGTATTGATTGTTCAAATCTGCCCTAAAATATTTACCAAAACTTACTATTCTCCATGATAAATCTTGTTACAATGATGTTGTACATAAAAATTCCATCAACATCCAAGATTGTTGTCATTATTATAACAAAGGTTGTCAGTGAATATGTTTGTATTTTTCTTACGCATTCCCAACAATTCATTTTCAACTTGACTTCCTTGAAGCTTGCTAAGGCAACTTCTCCTCGCTTTTAAACAGTATTTTTCTTTCCAATCATTACTAATTTTCTTCTTTTGTGCTATCCTACCCTCTGTAATTTTCAGATATGAGAGTCAAAAAGAGGACTAAGAGATTTGTCTCTCAAATATTCAACATGTGTTGCAATCTTTGATTTTTCTTCAGGATTAATAGTGTATTTTTTCTTAACTATCGCACTACCCAGCTTCAAAAACAGAGGCTTTATCTGGTTTCCTAGAATGTAACTTGTATATCCATCATCAACACATAATTCTAATCCACCTACTTCCTTCTTTGGTTCTTCTAATTTCCTTTTCCATACTTTTGTGCATTTGTATTTCTTTTGTTTGGCAATGGTACTCCTTTCTATGTTTTGAGCATAGAGGACTAGTTGGCATTTTTCTTCATTCTTCTTTTCTTTTTTTCTCATCCATAGTTTAATTGATTCCTTCTTATGATATTCTTATTTATTCCTCCATACTTTTGTGCTTTTGTATTTATGTTTGACTTTGGTATTCACTTTCTCATTGTTTCTAAAAATGCTTCTACAGAAATTTGTTATGTGACCATAGTTGTGGAATTTGTAACATTCAACATTGTAGTGCACGGGAGAAAAAGGGTTGTAGTTTCTATTAGTTGTCCCATGAAAACTACTACTCTTATGAAATCTCGTATTTTCATTTCCAATGTGAGCATTTCTTCCATAATTTCTACAGTTTATTGCTTTATGCCCAAAGTTGTTGCAAGAAAAATAGTAACCAAAAGAAAAACTTTGATACCTAGTAGCAAACTATCTCCTTGAAGGTACAACTCTTCTAGGTTTATTCCAGTCAGACATTGGTTGATTGTACTTTCTTTCCATGTTGTTGTCTTCACTGCAATTGGGGATTTTAAGAACATTCGTATCGATTTCAACCTTCTTCTGAATTGACTTAGAGCTTTCATCCTCTTCAAGAATGTTTTGACTATTGTCATAACCTAGACCTATATTAATCAAGTGTGACCTTTGATAGCTGAGAATTTCATCTAGGAATGAAGTACTCTTTTCAAACTTCAGATTTGTATTTAGTTGTGTAACTATCTTTTCTAATTCTTCTCTTAGAGAGGTAATTTCTACTTTAGATTTCTCAAGCTTGTCTTCCTTTGAGTCTTTAGTTCAATGATGATCATTTATGTTTTTTTAATGTTGTGTGACATTTCTTCTTTTGAATTATGATTTTCTTCTTGACATTTTTGCAGTTGTTCCTTTAGGGACTGGTTCTCTCTTATGAGCTTTGTGATTTCATCTAGATCACAAATATGTTCTTCTTCCATATTTGCTTCTCCTTCAGTTTCAGAGTCTTTGATTTCATTATCATGTTGTGTTATGAAGAGAACTTCATCTTTATTACTTACATCACTTTCATCAGATAAGAATTGACCTCTTCATCATGATAAGTGAGTAACTTCACCTTTTCAGAGTTTGTTTCTTCTTCATCTGATTCAACTGCATTTTTATTTGGTTTGTGTTGGTTGTCGTTTATCTCCTTTGAGGATACTTATCCTTTTGATGGCTCTTCATTTTGATCATCTTCAAACTCTTGATCAACATGCTTTGCTTCTATGGTTGAGAGGAGGGATTCTTTTGAATAAGCATTTTGTAGCTCTTCCCAAATTTCTTTAGCTGATGTACATTGTCCCACTTTGTCCTTCTCAGATTATGATAAACCACTCAAAATTGCATACAATGCTCTTGCATTGTTTTTATGTAACTTCTTTGCAATTGCACCTTTTGGTCAGGTTTTTGGAATTGTGTAACCATTCTCAACTGCATGCCAATATCATATCCTTTTTACATTAGGAATACTCTCATTCTAATTCACCGGATGGTATAATTGGTTCCATCAAATAGTGGTGCTCCATTCTTGGAGAAATTTTCTTGCATGTCCATGCCTGCTATAGAAATATTGCTTCCAGTGGTCAAATTTTATGAAGGAACCTGTTTTGATACCAATTGTTAAAATATTCAGCAATACTGGGGGGGAATTAGTATTCCACGGATTTTAACCACTTTTTATCTTTAACCATTTTAACTAATCATCACAGAATTAATCATAAGCAATGCAAAGACTTACATATTAATCTAGATCAACACAAAGGCACAATACATGGACATTTTACATGGAAACCCAATAAGGGAGAAAACCACGAAAAGTTTTTCTTATATTAAACAAGAGTTACATTCTTTACAGGCTTCATCTTATGAAGGAAAGCAATCCTTGTAGTAAGAATCCACTTACAACTTTTCAAGCACCAACTTGAAAGGACCCAACATGTTGATCTGTTGAGGACATCGATCCTCACTATAGCACCTACTTATAGTTTGTAGGCACCAACTTTCTAAGCACCAACCTATTAAGAAGATGAGGACACAAATCCTTACTATAAGCACCCACTTACAATCTGCAGACACCAATCTTCTAGGAACAAACCTATTAAGAAGATGAGGGCACCAATCCTCTTTGTAAGTACCCACTTACAATAATACAACAATTTTCCAGGAACCAACTTGTTAAGAAGATGAGGACACCAATCCTCTTTGTAAGCACCCACTTCAATTTGTAGACACCAATCTTCCAGGAACCAACTTGTTAAGAAGATTAGGACACCAATCCTCTCCCTTGCACCACCCTACCACCTTAAGTAAATATTTCAGTCAATCTTCGTTTTTTGTGAGCCTTCACATATGCATTATGTACTTGTTCATTTCATAGTAGATCAAATGATATCACATACCAACATAAATGTGTTTCTTTGTTTCTCTTTTGCTTGCATAGTTGGATTACCTGAAGTCTCATCTTCATAGCCTCATATACACTACAAATCTCCAATTAGCACACAATCCTTATGTCTTCTCATAGTCTTCAACATCTCAGTCTATCTAATGATTGCACCAGGGTTATCAAAAGGATTTCTTCATCTACACATGATAAACAAACATTCTTCTTTGCATTTACACAAAATCAGAATATCAACACTTTAATATTTTTACCCTCTTTCTTCCTAGAAATCCTCATCTACACACAAATATCAAATGATCTCTTCATTGTGACATAATAAATAATATTTCTACTACTCATATAGCTGCCACACAATATTCAAAATCTCAGTCTATCATGTGACTGCAACACGGTCCTTTACACATATGTACTTTCATTTCCAGAGCCTCACACAAAAGCGCTTATTTGTAGTTCATGCCCAGACACACAATTTGCAACATATCTCTGCATTCTCTATTATTCAAGGGACTCTTCATCTCAACTACATAAGATTATCTTCATATTTACACACACAAAAAAAAAAAAACTCTATCAATTTCATAGTTGTCACATTCGTACATAGTTCTCAACATTATTTTCATCAATGAATAATGTATAATGTCTCGATCATTCCTGTAATTGCAATTTCTATACCTTTCACACAGTTCTCAAAGATTTTCTAGATTGGCATATAATATACAAGTTCCATGTCTCACTTCTTTATAAATATATTTACTTATGACTTCATAATTTCATGTTCTCTCAAAACTTAGAGATATTTCACACTCTTAAAGGATCCCAAATAGAGTCATTTCTCACACCTCACACCATTGGAGAATTACTTCATTACAGTCATTCAAATTTGCATCTTTCAAGTTTAGAATTAGTATATATTCAGAGATAAATCTGATATCTTTCATATTGTAATTTAGGCTCAGAAACCCTTCTGCATTTTGTATCAAATTGCACTCCCTAATTCAGCAGTTTGTATTCCTTTTGTGAGCTATTCCATTGACATCTATTCTCTACATTTTGATTTGTATTTAGAGCTTGACTCAATGATCAAATACCTATGTGATCTCAGAACCCAAACAAGAGATATTTCTTATGATTGCAGTATCTGCAATTTCATTTCTCAATGAGAAGATACATAGTTGTCATTACCAGATCTTCATGATTTCGAGAACCCAAATGAATCATGTAACAGTGATTTCAGAACCCCAAAAATGAAATATAAATAAGAGATATCGGACTTCTACAATTTTCAAAATCTCAAAATGAAATGCATACCCTACATTTAGTTATTTGGATATATTCCCAGAACTTTCTTTGCAACACCTATCGAAATACATCTGATCCACCTTAACTTCCAAACAAACACTTTTTACCTCCACGCCATCAGAGCTCAAGAAAAATACTCACATGTGATTTTCAGAAAAAATGTCAACATGCAATTTCAAAACCCAAAAGCACGATTTCAAATCTATCTTCACATTATTGTCACATACACTCTCACTACAACTTCTCATCAATTGATTCGTTATAAATACAACTCATTGATATTACATATGTTATTGCGATGATCAAATCCTTTTTGCATTGATATTACATATGTTATGCTTCATATTAGCCATTTTGAAGGATTCTCAAAGGTTTATATATCAATTCATCATGGATTCGCATCAAATTGGTGTTTTTGTAATGGTTTTGTGATCAATTCAGTTCAATTCGATGTTTATAAAGATCCAATGCATGGTTTGTTTGCAACAAGGAAAAATTGTAGTTCGATCCTCCATCTGGTACCTCGTCTAGCACTTCATTCAACACTTGATCTGGCACGCAACCTGACACTCGAAGAGAAATGGAGCTGGTGGTTGGTACATTGGCGGGTTGTGGCAGACGAATCAGTGATCTGGGTTTTTTGCCCCCTTGTGGCCTCCAGCTATAGAGCTCGACACACCTCAGATTGGGCGGTTGTAGTGATCATTGAGTGGCTCACGAAATTTCTAGAAGATGGTGTTGTTAGAACTCATTTAATGAGTTTGTTGTTTTTAGAGGAGGTCGACCCTTCTAGGGGTCGACCTCTCAAGCTGTAAATTATCTATAAATACCACTACCAGTGGCACGACTAAAGACAAAAATTTTGAGAAGAATTTTATTGTGTAATACAGACATTATCTGCAACTTTGTTCCAGACTCCATTTTTATGATTAATGACANTGCAAACACCAATCTGCCAGGCACCAACCTATTAAGAAGATGAGGACACCAATCCTCTTTGTAAGCACTCACTTACAATATGTAGACACTAATATTCCAGGAACCAACATGTTAAGAATATTAGGACACCAATCCTCTCCCTTGCACCATCCTTCCACCCTAAAGTAAATATGTTCATCAATCTACACTTTCTGCGAGCCTTCATATTTGCATTTTGTACTTGTTCATTTCACAGTAGATCAAATCATATCCCATACCAACAAAAATATGTTGTTGTGTTTCTCTTTTGCTTGGACATTTGGATTACCTAAAGTCTCATCTTCATAGCCTCATATACACTACAAATATCCAATTAGAACACAATCATTGTTTCTTCTCACAATATTCAACATCTCAATCTATCTAATGATTGCACCACAGTTCTCAAAAGGATTTATTCATCTACACATGATAAACAAACATTTTTCTTTTCATTTACACAAAATGAGCATATCAGAAATTTAATCTTTGGATCCTCTTTCTTCCTAGAACTCCTCATCTACACACAGATCTTGAATGATCTCTTCATCTGGACATAACATATAATATTCTTGTTTCTCCTGTAGCTACCACGCAATCTTCAAAATCTCAGTCTATCTTGTGACTGCAACATAATCCTTTACACATATGTACTTTCATTTTCAGAGCCTCACACAAAAGTGCATATCTATAGTTCACACCCAAACACACAATATGCAACCTATCTCTACATTCTCTACTCTTCAAGGGACTCTTCATCTCATCTACACAATATTCTCTTCACATTTACACACACAAAAAAAACTTCTCTATCAATTTTGTAGTTGTCACATTCGTACATAGTTCCCAAGATTCTTTTCATTGATGAATAATGTACAATATCTTGGTCATTCCTGTAGCTGCAATTCCTATAGTTGTCACACAGTCCTCAAAGATTTTATGGATTGGCATATAATATGCAAGTTCCATGTCTCACTTCTTTATATATATTTACTCACGGCTTCATACTTTCAAGTTGTCTCAAAATATGGAGATATTTCACACTCCTAATGATTCCCAAATAGAGTCGTTTCTCACACCTCACAACATTGCATAATTATTTCATTACAATCATTGAAATTTGCATATTTCAAGTTCACGATTAGTATATATTCAGGGATAAATCACATACCTTTCATATTGTAATTTAGGGTCAGAAATCCTTCTGTAGTTTGTATCAAACCACATTCCCCAATTCAACAGTTTGTATTCCTTCTATAGGCTATGCAATTGAATTTTCTTCTATGTGTTTTAGTTCATATTTAGAGCTTGACTCAATGATCAAATACCTTTGTGATCTCATAACCAAAAAAAGAGAGATTTCATGTGATTGTAGTCTCTGTGATTTCAATGCTCAATGAAAAGATACATAGTTGTGATTATCGGATCTTTGTGACTTCTAGAACCCAAATGAATTGTGTACCGATGATTTTAGAACTCCAAGAACAAAATTTAAAATAAGGTATTTCAAACTTCTACGATTTCCAGATCCCCAAAAAGAAATGTATACCCTACATTTAGTTATTCATATATATTCCGAGAACTTTCTTTGCAACACCTTTGGAAAGACATTCAATCCACCTTAACTTCCAAAAAAGCACTTTTTACCTCCACCCCATCAGAGCTCAACAAAAATACTTCCCTGGGATTTTGAGACGAAATGTGAACCTGTGATTTCAAAACCCATAAGCTCGATTTCAGAGCTATCTTCACATTCTTATCACACACACTCTCACTACAACTTCTCATCAACTAATTTATTATAAATACAACTCATTTTGATTTTGTGTGGACCCAAATGTGGTAGAAATGACCAATTCGTTTTCTAGTGTGTATTATTTCTCCTTTTCCCTCCAACACAAAGGAAACTCAACTTGTTCTATTCAAAAATTATTTACAAGAGATGTGGACCCATTGTGGCCAAAAAGCACATGGTTAAGATCTTCCTTGGCCTACTTTAGAAAAATGATTTTTAAAACAATTTCATAATATTTCCAAAATGTTACCAATACATTATTACTAGACTCCCGAATTCCTGTAGTTGAGTTGCTTTGAGTTCCCAACACATTATTACTAGAATCATGAATTCCTGTAGTTGATTTGCTTGATGTAGTTCTAATTCACAATATTTCCAAAGCATTACCAACACATTATTACCAGAATCCTGAATTCCTATAGTTGATTAGTTTTGTATTCCCAACACGTTATTACCGGAGTACAAATGGTAAACTTCCACTTGGAGCAAGATCCTCATGTGTTGAGCTTGCTTGTCCTTTCCTCATTGCTGGTCACTTTGACATCAATGACACATCATTGTCACACTTGCAGCCATTTTGGCATCAATAAAAACACTTTCTCAATAATCCCCCCGTTTTCATTGATGACAACCTAGTAAAACCAAAAACGTATTTACCAGACTGCTCCCTTATCTAAAATACTTTTGTACTCTATTTTTTAGATGCTCCCCCTATCATTGTATTGTTGAAACCACATGGTTTTACTATTAATATCCCCCTTTGACACCAATGACAAAAAGGACACTCTTCCTAACTGTGTACACCTTTTGGAAATAGGGAATGCTCCCCCTTTGACTGTGCTACCTTCTCTTGCTTTCTAAAATCCCCCCCCCCCGCCCCCAATATTTTATGCTTCGTCTTCTTCTGCACAGTTCCTTTTGTTGTGCTACTCCCCCTTAGACTATGTTGTCTCTTGTAGTTTTCTGAATTTTCTCCCCTTGTGAATGTAGTATCTTTTCTTTGTTGTAATTTTTTATCCTTATTTGATTTATGGTCACTCTTCTCTTTTGATTGTGTTTCTTCATTAAAATTTCATCAAACCTCTTGTTCTTTATTCCTTTTCTTTTGCATTTCATTTGTAAAGAGAACATTCATCAAGCTATCATGATAATGGGAACACTGTGAACATCTTACCTTATTCTTCATCAATGACATGTTCAAGAGCTTCCCCATTACATACTCTCAAGGTGAAGTAATAGGAAAGTCAAAAGAATCAACGTAACTAAGGATAACAACTTTATTTTTTCAACATTTTCTCATCTTGGAGATCTTCTACCAACTCGTCCTTACATCCTTTTCACAAATAATGATGTTCTTACTCTTTCTAGAAAATGATCTTATCAATAGCCCAAGTATATTGCATTATATTTCACCTTGTAAATGTTGGCATCGAAGATTTAAGAGGGATATTGTCACCTGTCAACATGGAAACTTTTTTTTTAAGGTATTCTTCTACCATTTCAATCATTGCAACTTTTTCAATTAACTATCTCTCTCATGAGTTGATCCTATTGCTACGTACAAAAAATCTTCCTTCAACATTTGCTCACAATCTACAGCTAAAAAATGAATGGCCTGCTATTGTAAAAAAATATCCATCTACTGTTGATAAATCTGATGCATCAAATTATCCTTTTTATAGCTGGTTACACTTGTTGCCAATGGCCAAAGAAAAACTCATATTGTTCTTAACTAATGGTCAATGTATCCAAGAATGACCTAAATGCTGGAAACATCAAAATGATTGTACCATATGTTGGTCTTTGAGTCCTGGAAGAACTTCACACTATTGTTATTAAAGGCTTCCCTACAAGACTAAAAAGAACTCAATGAAGATTCAAGTAACCAACAAGATTTCCATGAGAGATTAAACCTTAGGATTGGAGCCATGATGTTATCCCAATTGCTGCTACAAGACTCTTGTATTGATTGTTCAAATCTACCCTAAAATATTTACCAAAACTTACTATTCTCCATGATAAATCTTGTTACAATAATGTTGTACATAAAAATTCCATCAACATCCAAGATTGTTGTCATTATTATAACAAAGGTTGTCAGTCAATATGTTTGTATTTTTCTTACGCATTCCCAACAATTCATTTTCAACTTGCCTTCCTTGAAGCTTGCTAAGGCAACTTCTCCTCGCTTTTAAACAATATTTTTCTTTCCAATCATTACTAATTTTCTTCTTTTGTGCTATCCTACCCTATGTAATTTTCAGATATGAGAGTCAAAAAGAGGACTAAGAGATTTGTCTCTCAAATATTCAACATGTGTCGGAATCTTTGATTTTTCTTCAGGATTAATAGTGTATGTTTTCTTAACTATGGCACTACCCAGCTTCGGAAACAGAGGCTTTATCTGGTTTCCTAGAATGTAACTTGTATATCCATCATCAACACATAATTCTAATCCACCTACTTCCTTCTTTGGTTCTTCTAATTTCCTTTTCCATACTTTTGTGCATTTGTATTTCTTTTGTTTGGCAATGGTACTCCTTTCTATGTTTTGAGCATAGAGGACTAGTTGGCATTTTTCTTCATTCTTCTTTTCTTTTTTTCTCATCCATAGTTTAATTGATTCCTTCTTATGATATTCTTATTTATTCCTCCATACTTTTGTGCTTTTGTATTTATGTTTGACTTTGGTATTCACTTTCTCATTGTTTCTAAAAATGCTTCTACAGAAATTTGTTATGTGACCATAGTTGTGGAATTTGTAACATTCAACATTGTAGTGCACGGGAGAAAAAGGGTTGTAGTTTCTATTAGTTGTCCCATGAAAACTACTACTCTTATGAAATCTCGTATTTTCATTTCCAATGTGAGCATTTCTTCCATAATTTCTACAGTTTATTGCTTTATGCCCAAAGTTGTTGCAAGAAAAATAGTAACCAAAAGAAAAACTTTGATACCTAGTAGCAAACTATCTCCTTGAAGGTACAACTCTTCTAGGTTTATTCCAGTCAGACATTGGTTGATTGTACTTTCTTTCCATGTTGTTGTCTTCACTGCAATTGGGGATTTTAAGAACATTCGTATCGATTTCAACCTTCTTCTGAATTGACTTAGAGCTTTCATCCTCTTCAAGAATGTTTTGACTATTGTCATAACCTAGACCTATATTAATCAAGTGTGACCTTTGATAGCTGAGAATTTCATCTAGGAATGAAGTACTCTTTTCAAACTTCAGATTTGTATTTAGTTGTGTAACTATCTTTTCTAATTCTTCTCTTAGAGAGGTAATTTCTACTTTAGATTTCTCAAGCTTGTCTTCCTTTGAGTCTTTAGTTCAATGATGATCATTTATGTTTTTTTAATGTTGTGTGACATTTCTTCTTTTGAATTATGATTTTCTTCTTGACATTTTTGCAGTTGTTCCTTTAGGGACTGGTTCTCTCTTATGAGCTTTGTGATTTCATCTAGATCACAAATATGTTCTTCTTCCATATTTGCTTCTCCTTCAGTTTCAGAGTCTTTGATTTCATTATCATGTTGTGTTATGAAGAGAACTTCATCTTTATTACTTACATCACTTTCATCAGATAAGAATTGACCTCTTCATCATGATAAGTGAGTAACTTCACCTTTTCAGAGTTTGTTTCTTCTTCATCTGATTCAACTGCATTTTTATTTGGTTTGTGTTGGTTGTCGTTTATCTCCTTTGAGGATACTTATCCTTTTGATGGCTCTTCATTTTGATCATCTTCAAACTCTTGATCAACATGCTTTGCTTCTATGGTTGAGAGGAGGGATTCTTTTGAATAAGCATTTTGTAGCTCTTCCCAAATTTCTTTAGCTGATGTACATTGTCCCACTTTGTCCTTCTCAGATTATGATAAACCACTCAAAATTGCATACAATGCTCTTGCATTGTTTTTATGTAACTTCTTTGCAATTGCACCTTTTGGTCAGGTTTTTGGAATTGTGTAACCATTCTCAACTGCATGCCAATATCATATCCTTTTTACATTAGGAATACTCTCATTCTAATTCACCGGATGGTATAATTGGTTCCATCAAATAGTGGTGCTCCATTCTTGGAGAAATTTTCTTGCATGTCCATGCCTGCTATAGAAATATTGCTTCCAGTGGTCAAATTTTATGAAGGAACCTGTTTTGATACCAATTGTTAAAATATTCAGCAATACTGGGGGGGAATTAGTATTCCACGGATTTTAACCACTTTTTATCTTTAACCATTTTAACTAATCATCACAGAATTAATCATAAGCAATGCAAAGACTTACATATTAATCTAGATCAACACAAAGGCACAATACATGGACATTTTACATGGAAACCCAATAAGGGAGAAAACCACGAAAAGTTTTTCTTATATTAAACAAGAGTTACATTCTTTACAGGCTTCATCTTATGAAGGAAAGCAATCCTTGTAGTAAGAATCCACTTACAACTTTTCAAGCACCAACTTGAAAGGACCCAACATGTTGATCTGTTGAGGACATCGATCCTCACTATAGCACCTACTTATAGTTTGTAGGCACCAACTTTCTAAGCACCAACCTATTAAGAAGATGAGGACACAAATCCTTACTATAAGCACCCACTTACAATCTGCAGACACCAATCTTCTAGGAACAAACCTATTAAGAAGATGAGGGCACCAATCCTCTTTGTAAGTACCCACTTACAATAATACAACAATTTTCCAGGAACCAACTTGTTAAGAAGATGAGGACACCAATCCTCTTTGTAAGCACCCACTTCAATTTGTAGACACCAATCTTCCAGGAACCAACTTGTTAAGAAGATTAGGACACCAATCCTCTCCCTTGCACCACCCTACCACCTTAAGTAAATATTTCAGTCAATCTTCGTTTTTTGTGAGCCTTCACATATGCATTATGTACTTGTTCATTTCATAGTAGATCAAATGATATCACATACCAACATAAATGTGTTTCTTTGTTTCTCTTTTGCTTGCATAGTTGGATTACCTGAAGTCTCATCTTCATAGCCTCATATACACTACAAATCTCCAATTAGCACACAATCCTTATGTCTTCTCATAGTCTTCAACATCTCAGTCTATCTAATGATTGCACCAGGGTTATCAAAAGGATTTCTTCATCTACACATGATAAACAAACATTCTTCTTTGCATTTACACAAAATCAGAATATCAACACTTTAATATTTTTACCCTCTTTCTTCCTAGAAATCCTCATCTACACACAAATATCAAATGATCTCTTCATTGTGACATAATAAATAATATTTCTACTACTCATATAGCTGCCACACAATATTCAAAATCTCAGTCTATCATGTGACTGCAACACGGTCCTTTACACATATGTACTTTCATTTCCAGAGCCTCACACAAAAGCGCTTATTTGTAGTTCATGCCCAGACACACAATTTGCAACATATCTCTGCATTCTCTATTATTCAAGGGACTCTTCATCTCAACTACATAAGATTATCTTCATATTTACACACACAAAAAAAAAAAAACTCTATCAATTTCATAGTTGTCACATTCGTACATAGTTCTCAACATTATTTTCATCAATGAATAATGTATAATGTCTCGATCATTCCTGTAATTGCAATTTCTATACCTTTCACACAGTTCTCAAAGATTTTCTAGATTGGCATATAATATACAAGTTCCATGTCTCACTTCTTTATAAATATATTTACTTATGACTTCATAATTTCATGTTCTCTCAAAACTTAGAGATATTTCACACTCTTAAAGGATCCCAAATAGAGTCATTTCTCACACCTCACACCATTGGAGAATTACTTCATTACAGTCATTCAAATTTGCATCTTTCAAGTTTAGAATTAGTATATATTCAGAGATAAATCTGATATCTTTCATATTGTAATTTAGGCTCAGAAACCCTTCTGCATTTTGTATCAAATTGCACTCCCTAATTCAGCAGTTTGTATTCCTTTTGTGAGCTATTCCATTGACATCTATTCTCTACATTTTGATTTGTATTTAGAGCTTGACTCAATGATCAAATACCTATGTGATCTCAGAACCCAAACAAGAGATATTTCTTATGATTGCAGTATCTGCAATTTCATTTCTCAATGAGAAGATACATAGTTGTCATTACCAGATCTTCATGATTTCGAGAACCCAAATGAATCATGTAACAGTGATTTCAGAACCCCAAAAATGAAATATAAATAAGAGATATCGGACTTCTACAATTTTCAAAATCTCAAAATGAAATGCATACCCTACATTTAGTTATTTGGATATATTCCCAGAACTTTCTTTGCAACACCTATCGAAATACATCTGATCCACCTTAACTTCCAAACAAACACTTTTTACCTCCACGCCATCAGAGCTCAAGAAAAATACTCACATGTGATTTTCAGAAAAAATGTCAACATGCAATTTCAAAACCCAAAAGCACGATTTCAAATCTATCTTCACATTATTGTCACATACACTCTCACTACAACTTCTCATCAATTGATTCGTTATAAATACAACTCATTGATATTACATATGTTATTGCGATGATCAAATCCTTTTTGCATTGATATTACATATGTTATGCTTCATATTAGCCATTTTGAAGGATTCTCAAAGGTTTATATATCAATTCATCATGGATTCGCATCAAATTGGTGTTTTTGTAATGGTTTTGTGATCAATTCAGTTCAATTCGATGTTTATAAAGATCCAATGCATGGTTTGTTTGCAACAAGGAAAAATTGTAGTTCGATCCTCCATCTGGTACCTCGTCTAGCACTTCATTCAACACTTGATCTGGCACGCAACCTGACACTCGAAGAGAAATGGAGCTGGTGGTTGGTACATTGGCGGGTTGTGGCAGACGAATCAGTGATCTGGGTTTTTTGCCCCCTTGTGGCCTCCAGCTATAGAGCTCGACACACCTCAGATTGGGCGGTTGTAGTGATCATTGAGTGGCTCACGAAATTTCTAGAAGATGGTGTTGTTAGAACTCATTTAATGAGTTTGTTGTTTTTAGAGGAGGTCGACCCTTCTAGGGGTCGACCTCTCAAGCTGTAAATTATCTATAAATACCACTACCAGTGGCACGACTAAAGACAAAAATTTTGAGAAGAATTTTATTGTGTAATACAGACATTATCTGCAACTTTGTTCCAGACTCCATTTTTATGATTAATGACA
>JZKD02S1665224.1:126241-141691 GCA_000966675.3 Picea glauca
AGTGAGCCCAACATTGGGGGTTTTGAGGGTTTTGACTTAACAAACCCTAGAGGATGATTTGGTGGTGAAAGATTCCACCTAGCTTGTCCCAAGCTTGGTCTCAGAGATGCAATACTCTCCCATGCCATTCTAGTTCCAGATATACTCAGTTGCAGGAGGATTCTACATTAGTTGCAAGGGCAGAGAGAGAGGGCGCACCAGTTAGGGTTTCCAGCAAGAGGGGCACACCATCCATTGAGGGAAGATTCCTCCTAGCTTAGGAGAAGTGGTTTTGGGAATTCCAGGTATTGGGTTTTCCTTTCAGGTACCATAGTGCCATTGTTGGAGGGTTTTGGAGATATTCTAATGGAGGATTGAGTGGCATTGAGATTGGGATGATTGCCCAAGAGGAGGGCGCACCACATCTTCGAGGATAGCTAGATCCAAGGATATAGTAGGTATTTTGCCTAGTTGAGCACCTGGGTTTTCATTGTCGTGCCCTGATCTATCATTCTAGTGGATTGGTGGAGTTGTTGGAGGTCTCTAGGAGAGAGGTCAAATTATTAGGGTTCCAGGCATCCAGGGGGACGCACCATACATTAGAGGAGGTTCATATCCATAGGGTTTGAGAGGGATCTTGGAGATTCGGGCACCTGGATTGTTCTTTCCATCACCCGATCTACTGTTTAGCATCTTTATTGAGGTGATTGGACACCTTTGGCAGCAGGGACGAATTATTGAGGAGGTTCAGCATTCCAGCAAGGCGTGACATCTTCCAGTGGGGGTTTGGCACTTCATATGGCCCAGATCTACCTTGGTATTGGTCTTCATCTCTTATCCAACCTTTGGAGGCTTATTTTGTATTATTGGGAGCTTTTTGTAGCAACTCTATTGTCTATCTTATTATCTATCTGTTGAGCATTCCAGATCAGCATCTCATTGTATCAAGTTCTTCTATTTCATGAATAAAAGCAGATTTGAGATGTTTTGGCTTGTCTATGATATTGGATATGCTTGAGGTATGTTCCATGATTATATCTTCTTGTTTACTGCTGCAACACATATATAAATCATCAACTAAACCCTAAGGCCGAAATCAAGAGGCCATCCTGCAAGTAAACACATGTAAACAAGTAGATCAACAAAGTGTTTGACTAAATGCCACAACCAAAAAAGTTTTAAAAGACACCAAAACTGTGATGTTCCTAGCATAATGGCTTGGGACCATTACAACTCTTTTCCTTAAAGGTATTTCAGAAGAATACATAGAGACACTTAACCCAATGGCATCGGGTGACATATCCCATAAACCATTTACTGAAGTCTGTGAAATGTGTAGGAATTACTCGAGGAGTAGAGCCAAAACGGGGAAGAGTGTTCAGGATCCTTATAGTAGAAACCTAAAAACAATTAGTTCAGGTGGTATCACAAGGGTAGAGATAGGGAACCTATTGGAGAACTTCAAAACCGATATCTTAAGTACAATAGGTTCCGAGTTGGACACCGTAAAGATTAAAAAGAAACAGGAGGAGGAGAATGCAACAATGTGCATATTTTGTCCAAGATGCAGGAGGAAGTATTCCTCAATGGAATTCCCATTAGATAATATTTTAATTTGTGGCTTCTGCATTGAAGACCACCCAACTGAAAAATGCCCATCACTGCCCAGTTTATTAGCCATTTACAGAAGTGGGGATCCCAGGGAATCCTCTTATGCACCTAGGATGCCATGGTAGCCTAGGAGTCAGCCTACATACCCAGATATACCACCTCAAGTTCCACCCTATTATCAACAACCACAACAGTGGAACTCACCGACTTGGAAAAATGGGTCTACATAGTATCACCATCCTTGGCTATAAGGATGGAGAGGAGGGCATACCCAAGAAAACACTCAAGCTCAAACTATCCCTATGCCCACTCATCCTTACCCCTAGTTTCCTCTTAACATCCCACAATGTTTTCCAAGTTTTGTTCCCCCACCTTTACCTCCTATTCCACAAAAACCCTAGCAATACCAGAATACAATCTCCCCAATACCGATATTGTTATCGGCACAACCAGTTCCCAACCCTAATAATAAACCAACTCAACCTCTTCACAATGTTGAGATGCAAACCTTTCTGACGTATGTTATTTCTCTTGTTCCATTGCAGTATATTTAACTAAGGTCAGGAAAAGTTCTAGATAGGCAGAGGCCTTCAGTAGTCATCTGGGAAGAAGAAGAAGATGAAACTCCCGAACAAGCCACGGATGACACTAAGTGGGAATATGTTATCATTCCTAAATACCAGGAACCCAAGCTTCCCCAAAATGAATCTTCACAAATTACAAAAGCCCCTCCTTATCCAGAAATATTAGTGATTGAGAAACCCACCACTCGTCTGGAATTTGACATTTTGAATGAATTGAAGAATATTTGTGTCAAAATTCCCTTGTTACAAGCCATAAAGGACATTCCAATTTACAGTGAGGTGGTCAAATAATTTTGTATCAAGAATCCAAGGAGGAAACAAAAGGATCCTCCAACAATACATTTGATAGGAGAATTCTTTGAGTACATATCAGAGCAGCCTAGGGTCACAAAATATGGGAACCCAGGGAACCCCATACTAACAATAACCATTAATAAGGTTCCCATCGGAAACACTCTCATAGACTTAAGGGCAACCATTAATGTGATGATTGTTACTACCTTGGAGGAATTACAATTAAAACCTCTTCTTATACCTACCCCAACTATTTTGGAATTAGCAGATAAGACAAAGGTTATACCTGAAGGAATTTTGGATGATATCATAGTTACATTAACCTCATGGGAATACCCAGTAGACTTTCTTGTCATTCATTCAAAGGATCCTACAAAAGGGAATCATGTTATCTTGGGAAGACCTTGGTTGGCCACAACCAATGCATTTATTGGTTGTAGAGAAGGTGAAATGACAATCTCGAATGGACTTTCTATACAGAAGCTTACCATATACCCACCCGCTCAACCTATCATGGAGAATCTATGGTAGCTTGAATGTCCATACGAAAATGAGGACTGGGAAGAACCTATGTTACCAAGTGATCATTCTTGGGCACTTCAAGAGCAAACAACGAAAAATGTGCTAAACCAGTTTATTTTTTCTATCATGTGTGTTGATTTTCCACAATCTTTTCCCCAATTTGAGTACATGTTTGGGGAAGAATTTCAGGAACAGTTGGACCCATCAACTTTGTCTTCGACATATTTTATTTTTGAGATATATGAGTCTACCACATCTTATACCATGCCCTATGAGATCAGTCCAGGGAAATTCCTACATATAAAATCTGGACTAGATGCAGACCAAAAAAAATAGTTAGTAAATTTCCTTAAAGAACAACCAAGGGAATTCTCCTGGGAATACACTGATATGAAGGGTATACACCCTGATATATGCATTCATCACATATATACCCAGGCATAAGTAATACCTGTTAGGCAACCCCGGAGGAGGATGAACCTGACACTCAAGGATATAGTAAAAGAGGAGATACAAAAGTTATTGAATGTCGGCTTTATTTATCCGATGTCCGACAATAAATGGGTATCCCCACTTGTAGTGGTTCCAAAGAAAGTAACTGGGATATGGAGAATTTTTGTCGATTTCTAGGAACTTAAAAAGGCCACTCTAAAGTATTATTTTCCCCTTCCTTTCATTGACCAAGTCTTGGATACCTTGTCAGGGAAGAAGTACTTCTCCTTCCTAGATGGATATAGCAGGTACAACCAAATTTTCATAGCACCCGAGGATCAAGACAAGACTACTTTCACTTGTCCTTAGGGCACTTATGCCTATAGGGTCTTACCATTCAGTTTATGTAATGCTACTGCCACATTTCAACGAGCGATACTAGGGATATTTGTTGATATTATTCATGATTTTGTGGAAATATACATGGATGAATTTACATTATATGGAAATACTTACCAGGAAGCCCTAGATAATCTAGAGAAAGTCTTTATCAGATTTCAAGAAATGAACCTGTCCTTAAGTCATGAAAAATGTAAGATGTTGCTGACTGAAGGAGTAGTCTTACGACATCACGTTTCATCTGAAGGGATTAAAGTGGATCCTGCTAAGATTGAGGTAATCATCAAAATTCCACCCCCCAAGACTCAAAAAGAGGTAAGAAGCTTTCTTGGACATGTCGGATACTACCGGTGATTTATTGAAAATTTCACAAAGATTGTTGCACCCATGTTTGGATTGTTAATAAAAGATGTTGATTTTATTTGGACTGACCAGTGTCAAACTTCCTTTGAAACTATGAAAGCTAAGTTATGTGTGGCACCAGTTCTTAGGGGGCCCAATTGGGTCCTTCCATTTTACATATCCACTTATGCCTTTGATACTGCAATAGGAGGAGTATTAGGGAAGAAAGAAGACCATCAGTCCTATGTCATTTATTTTATGAGTAAGAACTTGTCCCCTGTCATGTTAACCTATATAGTTACCGAAAAGGAATTCTTGGCAGTGGTCCATGCCATCAATAAATTTTTCCATTACATCACAGGATACAAAGTATTTGTACATACAAAGCACTCTTCCATTAGATTTCTCCTGAATAAACCCATTACCAATGGTTGAGTGACTAGGTGGCTCCTGTTATTACAAGAGTTCAATATCACCGTCCTTGACCGACCTGGAAAGGAGAATTCAATAGTTGATTTTCTTTCACGCATAAAACATGAGGGTGATGATATTTTTCCAGATGAACATCTATTTTCCCTATTTGTAAATACCCCATGGTTTGCAGACATGGAAAATTATTTGGCTACTAGGAAGTTACCAGCTCATTTGTCACGTCATGAAAAGTGTAGAATTATCACGTAGAGTGCTAACTACTCTTGGGTTGGCCATGACCTTTTTCGTACTGGTCTAGACTTGATTATTCGTAGATGTGTCTGAGAAGATGAGATACCAGAAATCCTACGAAGTTGTCATGATGGACCATGTGGTGGCCATTTTTTCGACAAACGTACAACATATAAGGTGTTGCATTCAAGTTATTATTGGCCTAGCATTTTTAAGTATGCTTCCAAATATGTGAGGAGTTTTGATAGTTGTCAAAGGATAGGAAGACCCACGTCAGCTGACGAAATTCCCTTGCATGCCAAAGTTATGATAGAACCTTTTGAGAAATGGGCCATTGACTTTGTGGGACCAATTTCACCCATGTCTCATAAGAAGAACTATATTTTGGTTTGTACAAATTATGTCACCAAGTGGGCAGAAGCAAAATCCTTATTTAGGGCTACCGAAAAATCTGTTGTTGAATTCATTTATGAAGACATATTTACCTGCTTTGGTGTTCCTCATGAAATTGTTATAGACCAGGACACCTAATTCACTTCCAAGTTGATGAAGGAATTAACAGAGAAATATGGGATCAAGCATTGCAAGTCTTCTCCATATCACCCACAAGCTAATGGTCAAGTAGAGTCCACAAACAAAGTTTTGGAAGCTATCTTAACCAAGAATGTTCAATTACACCATAGAGATTGGGTTGATAGACTTCCAGAGGCTTTGTGGGCATATTGTACAGCCTAGAGAAACACCACTAAGCATACCCATTACGAGATAGTGTATGGAAAACAAGTACTTATACCAATATAATTCGAAGTAAGGACTTTCTGTATTGCCGCACAATTGGGATTAAACCTAGATGAGGCACAGAAACAACGGTACCTACAATTAAATGAGTTGGATGAGATTAGGCAAGATGTTATCCAACGAACAATGTTAGTTCAAAACCAAAGGAGCAAGTGGCATGACAAATTTATCAAGAAGAAACAATTCCAACCTGGTGATTGGGCTTTGTTGCTTGACTCTCAATTTAAAAAAATTTAAGGAAAACTTACCACTCAATGGTTGGGTCCTTATGAGGTAGTTACCGTGTATGATAATGGGGTTGTTAAGATTAAAACAATTGACAATGGACAAGTCTCTTTCGTAATGAATAGACACCGACTCGAACTTTACCGCAAACCCATTTCCAAAGAAGATTTTCTACAAGTCATGTCAACTGAAAAGGAATTGGCCTTAGTAGATGGGGAATTTTCTTCTCCCTCCCCCTGTTCTTGAAATTTTTTTATGAATTTTGATTGTACATATGTTAATAATTTGAATTGTGTTTTTGTTGATAAACAATCCTAGAGATTTTTGTAGGTATTTATTTCACCGCGAGTGGACAATTTCAAGGAGACAAAAAGGGAAGTATTTTCCTTCAAAAAATATATTGCTTTATTTGAACCTTGTTGTCTGCTTAAGCATTAATTGAATAATGACTTGTTGTAAATAAGCCATATTTTTGCAAGATTTATATATTCCTTTTTCTCAATGCATATTTAATGGAAGTTGCTCTTAACCTCCACCACTATATGATATAAGGAAGTGACACCTTGACTATCAAACCTAGAGGTTACTTGTACAATTTCCCCAAGAACCCTAAGTAGGTGATTAAATTATCTTTATGAAAGAGTAGAAAGAAGCTCTAATTAGCAGTTAGCCATGGAAACATCACTATAACTTAAAAAAGAAGAAAGTGAGTCGAGCCTAAAGATACCTTTCTGTTCTTTTCCAATGGTACCATCCACTACACACTAAAAATGCTTGATTATACCATATCTTTAGATAGGATATGTCCACTTAAGTACCCCTTACATCAGGACAATCTATAAGAGATACATAAAGAAGAGTCATCCTCTAACATAAATACCATCCCAATCTTAAATAAAATTTTCAGAGTTGTCTCCCCATTTTCTTGCAAAAAACAATCTTTATATAAAAATCTTAAAAGACGGTGGACCAATCTCTACTGTAAAAGGGTGTAAGAGGCTAACCCATCGGGATACTGAATAGTTCTGTTGGTAGCGGGTATTGGCATGTGTTATGACTAGGTAAACCCGTCGGAGTACTGAACATGCTTGTTGGTAGTGAGGCATTCTACCTAGCGAGGGTGATAATCTGACAAGCAATAAATAAAATTCTTAAATCTTAAACTTGTCGTGATGTACGACATTACTTGTAGACAAAGCTGAAAAGAAGTATGAATGGTTAAGCAAAGGTCAATGAACTCCATAAATCTTCCATTGGGAACTAGCTTTAAACCTATCCTAAGACTCTCTCGCCTACCTCTTCTTAACTATATGTAGGATGTTTTGTCCTACATGTGGGGCCATATTTTAACCGTCTCGTCAGACTAATGTGTGAAATTTATCTCTACACTTGGCAAGCTGTAAATCTTAGGCTATTGGGAGAATTGACTGGTTTCCTATATTTTTTATTGTGAGGTGTCACAATGCTTAGGAGTGGGGGAGGGGCCTCCTGAGCTGACAAATGATAAACACTGCCTATCTATATTATAATCCATGAGAAGAGGAAGTAGAATCTTTGTAAAAAAAAAATTATATTGTTTTCACGATATTCTGGGCTATTATATCAACAATTGTTTTTATTGAAATGCTAAATTTTATACTGCTAACATCATTGTGTGTTATAATCCTGTTGTACATTGTGTCAATTACAGACTATTAAATGCTCACTACATATTTGTGTTACATGCCTATGAACAGAAGAACAAATTATTTAGCAGAGGAACAAATTGTTTTATAATATTACAAGAACGATGACAAGGCCATTAACAGTGGATCATTCTATTCACACTTATCATGTCCATGTTCCTATTTACCATGAATATCATAAATTTCCCAAGATGAGTGCTATGGGTGAACATCCATTATAATGGGGATAATTTCTATTTGCACAGGAGTACCATATGAAGTGCCATATGGGGTGCCATATGGAGTGCCATTTGGAAGACCGGATGGGGTGCCATCTGGACGACCGGATGATGTGACATATGAAGGACCACAATTGCATGCAAAAAAGGATCGTTCGAATTGATACACATGTTTCACTAGTAAGTTGAGATGAATTGAATGGTATGTCGTTAAAATTCACATTGATAATTAAATTAAAAACTTTTAATGCATTTTTATGATCAAATGTCCAAGTCGAAGACTTGGACATTGATCTAATTCACACATAATTGCAATTGCCTCCAAAGTACACCATTCAAAATTCAAATGTTGCGCAATCATAGTCACACATGGAAATCGTGTGTGATGAATTCTCTCACGAATTCAACCATTTTCCACCTTGATTGCGTTAAAAATCGGGTGTTTTTCCCCAATTGCCATTCCACTCATCCCCTGCTTGTTGTGTCGCGCTCACCCTCTAACCAAATTTGTTCTTCTGCTCATCCTCTGTGTTGTAACCATGCCTAAATGCTATGAACCTTCCTGCTATGCCAAGCTTCTGGCCATTCTTGAATTCGTAGAGTGTAGAGAGATTTTCCTCCGTGCAGGGTGGGGACCATTCTTGGCCTGTCTGCAGGGCCACGATGATGGTGTCTCACTACAATTCACTCTAGGGTTCGATTGGAGGCTGGTGCATGTAGGGTCTCGATCCTTCTTGGTCTCTAAGGAGTCAATTTTCTCAACAACGAAACTGCAACGGGTTCGAGATCGATGGTTCAAACACCATCAATTTCCATGACCAAGCTACAACAGAGTATTCAAGCCTAAATTTCAAAATGTGTCTGGAGCTAAAGGGTACTCCAAATAATGGATCAAGGATGAATTGATTAATCCCCTAATCATCATTACCAGGCTTATCACTTTTGAAGGTAGGTACTATATCTTCAAAGCTTGTCATTTCCGTCTGTTAGCCCATTTCCAAATTAATAAGCCCCTGAATTTTCCTTTATACTTCTTGAAAAGTCTTGAGAAATTTGTTTCCCAAGTGCATAAAAACATGTCCAATCCTCATAACAGACTATTCCACCATAGCCTCATCAAATTGCTTATCATAACTGAGTTGACAAAACAGGGCAAGACATGGGATGAATTCCTCTATCAATTCTCAAACTCCCATCTCACAGTCAAGACCAGCAAGAGATCAATTGATTTAGGGATTGTTACTCCATCAAAGACTCGTTCTCCAAAGACTCCAAACCCTCCAACTCAAACTATCTCTTTGTCTGAACAAAAGGCCAAGAAAATTGTTGATTCCCCTACAGCCTCATCGGGCAAGAAAACCAAAAAGCCTGCTGATAATTCTCCATTTCCCTAACACCTATTGATCCTCAACCTAATAAGTTACAAGATGCATTTTAGCAAGATTTTTCTTCAATCCCTACAAATAGAAGAGGATCCAATCAGTTCAAAGGGGAATATTTTCGAAGAAGTTGTTGATTAAGGTTGGTTGTCATTGATGTCAACCCTTGAAGAAATCCCCGTAGCACAAAGGTTTGGGTAATGGACCCAAGATTGTTTGATGTAAAGGTGACTCATTATTGTCTTGTCATGGTTGATAAGAAGTAAATATGGATGAACTCTAAAGTGGTCCCCTTATGGTGAAATCCCTCATGGGAAGACGCTTTGCGGAGTGAGAGAACCCATGCTTAATTGTGGAATAATGAGATGAAGGACAGTGAATTTGTTAGTGAAACTATCCTAGATGAATTGTGCTTGTCGTGCCATTTTCAGTGGTATGTGGAACATCACATAACTCCTCACGGTTAGAGAGTTATGACCATATGAAGTTGGAGAACCCACATGAGTCTTATAGAATCCCCCAAGAGTCTAAGTGTCTTGCAAAAGAAATTATTTTAAATGGAGAAGCCCTAAAATAAGGAAAGTGTACAGCTACATGAAGATATAAATAAGAGGCAAAGCTCACTCATTAAGGACACACTTGTACATATTGTATATATATTTTCTTGTGTAAAGCCTATTGTAAATACTTGTGGATACATCTGAACTGGTGAACGTTTGAGGTGGCACGAGAGGTTGACGACAAAATTCTCAGAATTACAACGAATACAAAAAAACCCTATTATATGAGACGTACACGGGTTGTCTGTGTATAGGGTGAGTACATGTACGCGGGTTGTTTGTGAATAGGGTGTGTACATACGCGGGCTGGCTGTGTATAGGGTGCGTACATGTACGTGGGTTGTCTGTGTATAGGGTGAGTATGTATGCGGGTTGGATGTGTACAGGGTGAGTACATGTTGGTGAAGCCATGGAAACTTGAGAAGATGAAGATGCAGAGGTTCTAGATTCTGAGATCAAGCTTCTAGGAAGGTCTAAAGTGCTCAGATACATTAGATCCATCCATTGGTTCAAAAGGTATGTCTTACTTCTATAATAGTTTGATTTTGATGTATGCATGAGGAATGGCAATGGAGATTTGAGGATTCTACCTAGAGAGACTAGTGGCTACATGGGATCTTCTGCATAAGTCAGATCTACTGAAATACAGTGTTGGTATATTCATCATTGATACTTATTGTTGAGGCACTCTTGTATTTCTTGGCACATGGCTAAAGGTTTTTATGGTACATGGTTGATACCTTGTATTTTTTTATGTATTAAGAGGTTGAATATTAGAAAAGGTTTGATGACTAAGATCATGTGAGGGAAAGTATACTTGTTCGTGATTTCACACACCTATATGGCACATGACTAGAGAGAGACATATTTGTCTTGAGTAAATGTTATGTATGAGAATGCATGCAAAGGGTATAGTTACAGTCTGGATACAATGACAGGATACAGATCTATGTGAAAGAATTTATAGAGGGTCAAAAGTTTTCAAGTGAAAGGAAACCCTAGTTCTGGAAGGCATATGCAAGCTGCATAATAGATAGGGAATGTACATGTGTGGGATGCATAATAGATAGGGCGCGTACATACACGGGCTGCAGCACTACAGGTCACATACCTGTTGTATTTTTGTAGATACATGTTCATTTCAAGTACACGTTGATTATAGGGAAGCTGTATAGATTGGATACAGGTCAATGGTATAGGTTGATACAGTTGTACAACACTATATCTCACAGTGACAGGTTGACAATGGTTCCATCATTCTACTTATATGCCAGGGCGGTTGGATGGGGCAAGGACAAGTGGTTGTAGCCGGAGAACATAGGGGGTTGTAGCCTCCTTCTGGTTGTAGCCAAAGAATTGGGGATTTGGAGCTTCCCTCAGGTTGTATCCTGAGAAACTAGGGGGTTGGAGCCTCCTTCCAGTTGTAGCTGGAAAATAAAGGAAGTTGGTGCTTCCAATGAATCTAATTCTTCAAGACATATAAGAAAAAGCATTATGTGGCTTTCTCCCGATTTGGGTTTCCATGTAAAACACTGGTGTACTATGTATGTGTGTGATTGTTCATTTATTATTGCTCAT
The DNA here is from genome assembly GCA_000966675.3 of Picea glauca. Taxonomy (NCBI): domain Eukaryota; kingdom Viridiplantae; phylum Streptophyta; class Pinopsida; order Pinales; family Pinaceae; genus Picea; species Picea glauca. The sequence goes on from JZKD02S1665224.1 coordinate 137,511, forward strand.
TATTGGATAATAATTCTACATTGATATAACACTTGGATTATTTGGAGAAAAAAGATTATAATTACGCTATTACTGATTCACCCCCCCTCTCAGTAATACAACAATTGGTATCAGTGTAGGTTCCTTCAGAAAACAATTTAACCACTGAAAGGTAGATCATGGAGAGTACCAACTTGTATAAAAATGGAATACCACAGTTTGATGGGAAAAAGTATGTTTTTGGGAGCATAAGGATCAAGACATATATACAGGCATAGGGATTTCAAGTTTGGAAATCAATTGTAGATAGATACACAACACCAGCAATTCCACCAACAAATGACAAAGCAGTGAAACTCGGTGAGAATAATTCCAAAGCCAAAAATGCACTTTTGAATGGTCTCAGTGATCCAATATTCACCAAAGTTGCACATTGTAAATCCACTAAAGAGATTTGGGACAAGCTTCGAAATATTTATGGAAGAGATACAAAAGTCAAAGCAGTAAAGCTTCAAACTTACAGAGGTCAGCTCAAACAACTAAAAATGAAGGAAGATGAGAATATTGCAGCCTACTTATTACGATTCAATGAAACAATGAATGCAATCATAGGATTGGGAGAAGAAATCAAAGAATCTGTAATTGTTCACAAGGTACTAAGATCTCTTCCTATGAGATTTAACCCTAAGATATCAGCACTAGAAGAAAGATCGGATCTAAACTCAATAAGCATGGACGAACTGCATGGAATCTTCACTGAACAGGAAAATCCAGATGCAAAATAAGCAACCTTCAAAGCATCCAAAAGATCAAAGCAAAAGAAAAAGGAACAAGAAGAACATAGCAGCAGTAGTGACATCTCGGAAGATGATGAAGAAGTGGCCAACTTTGTCAAAAGACTAAGCAAGGGAACCAACGATAGGTATAGAGGTAACCTTATTTTAATTTGTTTTAATTGTGATGGTATTGGTCATTTTGCTAACAAATGTCCTCATAAGAAAAAGAGAAATGATGAAGGTTACTAAAAAGGCAAACACACATATAAAGGAAAATGAACTACAAAGAAAGTTTTCAAGAAAAACTTATGCACCAAAAAAGACATATCATCATCATATGAAGATGAAGTCAGTGACAGTGAGACAGGAAGAGTTCTATTCATGGCAGTAAAAGACTCTGAGAAAGAAGACTCCGAAGAAGAATATGAAGAAGTTGAAGAATAATATGAAGAAGTCGAAGAAATAATTGAAGCAACAAAAGTTGACTAACGAGAAGAATTAATGTGTGCCATAGAAGTTATTAGAAGAGAAAAAAAGAAAAAGAAGAAACTACAAGCAGAACTAGATAAGAAAAAGGATACTCGAGAACTAGAACAAATGATCACAAAATTGAAGGTTCAAATAGAAGAAGATAAAAGAATTGATGAAGCACTCAAAGAAAACCTAGAAGAAAAGGATAGGATCATTGGAAACTTGGAAGCAAAGATTGTCGCACTAAGAAAGGAAATTCAAAAGAAAAATATGAAGAATAGCTCAAAAGTTCTGGATGACATTATCAACAGTTAAAAATCTCATCTTGACAAGTCTAGACTTGGATACAATCAGGCGGAAAAGGGATCAAGATCCAAAACAACAGAGCAAGAAACATATCCAAAAAGTTATGCAGAAACAATCAAAGAGGATAGGAAGATATACAAGGAAGATTATAGGGACACTCCTCCACCAAGAATATTCAGATTTCAGAATCAACAACAAATAGATAGACCTCAAGAAGAAGAAGAATTCATAAGAGCACCTCCTTTCAGAAGATCTTCAACTCCCAGGTATCAAACTATATTTTTTGGTTTATTTTATGCATGTAATAATTTTGGACATAAAGCTATGAATTGCAGAGCTAACAAGAGGAACAATAACAACTTTGAGAGTCATACACAAAGGGGTTATTCAAGAAGACCTAGTGAAACACAGAGAAGAAGTTACAACAAGTCTTAATCTTTGAGCACCGAAGTGGAATGTTACAAATGTAACAATTTTGGACACGTGGCCAAAGATTGCAGAATGACAGTCCTTCCTAAAGAACCTCAACAGAATAACAACAGTCACAGACAGGAACCTTGGAAAACGACATGGATAAGAAAGCAAGATTAGTATAGCAATGAAGAATGCACAATTGCTCTAACAATTAAGCAAAAGAAATGCGGTTGGTATGTTGACAGTGGATATTCAAAACACATGACATGTGATAGAGACAATTTTCTTACATTACAAAAGGAAAGAGATCAATCAGTCTCCTTCGGAAATGATGATTCATCCAAAATCATTAGAAAAGAAATTTGTTTGAATTGGGAATATGAATGAAAAGGAAGAAAATGTTCTACTAGAAGAAGATATGAAACATAATCTTCTAAGTGTGAGTCAAATGTGTGACCAAGGTCATAAAGTTACTTTCGATTCACAAAAGTGTGAGATAAGAAAAGAAGGTTCAAGGAAATTGGTCACTACAACTGCAAGAGCTTCAAGAAACATATATGTGTTAAGTGAAATCGGAAATGAAAAGTGTTGTCTAAGAAAAGAAGATGAAATTTGGCTATGGCATAGAAGAATGGGTCACATACATTTTGATAACCTTGTCAAATTCAACAAAAGAGAAGCAGTCAGAGAAATGCCCCATATCATGAAACCAACCAACACTTTATGCAAGCATTGTCAACAAGGAAAGCAAACAAAGACCAGGTTTAAATCAAAGGAATATTCAACGACAAGACCACTGGAAATTGTGCATACTGATCTAGTTGGACCAACTAAAACAAAGGGATTAAAAGGTGAGAAATACATCATGTTATTAGTTGATGATTATACAAGAATGACTGCAGTTTTCTTTCTCAAAAATAAGTCAGAAGATTTTGAAAACTTCCAGATCTACAAGGAAATGGCTGAAAATGAAATGGATTCAAAAAATAAATGCTTGAGATCTAATAATGGAGAAGAGTTCACCTCAATGGAATTTATGGACTACTACAGAAATCATGGAATAAAAAGGAAATTCTCCGTTGCTAGGACACCTCAACAGAATGGAGTTGTTGAAAGAAAGAATAGTACAGTACAGGAAATGGCTCGAACAATGTTAATGGATTCGAAATTTACAGATATTTTTTGGACACGGGCAGTGCATACAACAATTCACATTCAGAACAGAGTAATGCTCAAAAACAACACCAACAAATGTAAAGCACTTCAGAGTTTTTGGAAGCAAATGCTATATCAAAAGAGAAGATGGAAGAATGGGAAAATTTGACTCTTGTGTGGACAAAGGAGTACTTTTTGGTTACTCAAGTACAAGGAAAGCATACAAGTGTTACAATATAATATTGAGAAAAGTTGTGGAATGAAGCAACGTAACAACTGATGAAACATGCAAACCAGAATCAAAGGAAGAAAATGAATCAATGAAACATCCCTTAGAAGAAGAAGCAGAAGATGAAAAAGAAGTAGAAGAGGAAGATGAAGAGACTCCAATAGAAGTAGAAGATAAAGTTTAGCAAGTGTCTCCAAAGGCACCCAGTAAACGAGTACAAAAGAATCATCCTTCATATCATATTATCAGAAACAAAGATGCGGGAGTTGAGACTAGAAAAAGAATCCGTTCACTAGAACAAACACACCTAGCACTCTTATCTACAATTGAACCAAACTGTTTTGAAGAAGCCAGCAAGGAGGAATCGCGGACTAAGACCATCAATGAAGAATTGGATCAAATAGAGAAAAATGACGCTTGGGAATTGGTTCCAAGACCAAAGAATAAGAATGTGATCGACACAAAATGGGTTTTCAGGAATAAATTGAATGAAGATGGACAAGTTACAAGGAACATAGCTAGATTAGTATGTAAAGGATATGCACAGATTGAAGGAATCAACTTTGAAGAGACATTTGTGCCAGTTGCCAGGATGGAAGCAATCCGCTTGTTTTTAGCTCATGCATGCTCTAAAAATATTAAATTATATTAGATGGACGTAAAATCATCTTTTCTGAACGAGAAACTTGAAGAAGACATCTACATTGAACAACTGGAAGGATTTCAGTTGTCAGATAACGTAGATTATGTGTGTAAATTAAAGAAGGCCTTGTATGGTCTAAAACAGGCTCCTAGAGCATGGTACTCTAGACTGGATAAGTATCTGCAGCAGGCAGGGTTCAGAAAAGGAA
>JZKD02S1665235.1:31196-44476 GCA_000966675.3 Picea glauca
TTTCAAATACTAAATTATTAATATTAACTATTGATATTGTACAAGTGAATTACATTAAATTATTAAAGGATGTTAAATCGCTTATTTTTTAAAAAATGAAGCAAACAAAAGAAAGGTTTTTTAAAATTCTATCACCGGAAGCATAACAATGACCAATTTGAATTGTAAGGCCCTCTTGTTCATATGATAACACAAGTGCACTCGGAATAGTATATATTCGTTGATTTCAAATTATTCCAAGATATTAATTTTTCCAAGTTCATCGAATAAGCAAAAATGCCAAAACAACGACCAATTTGAATTTTAAGAGCCTCTTGTTGCTATGATAGGACAGTCGCACTTCCCACACTATATATTCGTTGATTTCAAATTATTTCAGAATAATAATTTGAAGAAGTTCATCGATCAAGGAAATCTGCTAAAGCAAGCCACATAGTACATTTGTGTCACAATGCCATAGAAATGATCAGGTGGATCTGTGGGCCAGCTGGCTAAAAAATTCAATTATATTGTTCTGTGTCCTTGTTACACATCAAAATTACTCACTTCAATAGTGTCGCAAGTGTCATCATTACAAGTGTCACATCTTGACCACAAGTGTTGCAAACATCATACTTCCATCTTGCCTATGTCGTGCCTCTAACGACATCACAAAGACACTTAAGACACCTCAAAGGCTAGTTTATAGGAAGATAAATCACTTGACAAGGAGTACAAACCTTTTGCCACTGAAATAACCACTCAAAAATGGATTTTGGAGAGGAGCACTCCCCTACCCATTGTCAGGGAGTGCTAGCACTCCCTGGGTCTCTTTGGGGTGGCATTTGAGCACTCTGTGCACCCTTTTGCGGGAGCACTACCTTTTCTGAGTGAATTTTTGGTTTGTTGAGCTAAAACAGGGAAGAATCCCCTCAATTTTTGAAGGTGTTTGGATTCGAATAGAAGGTCAAGGCATGATTTTAGGGAAGATCCTCAACTGAAGGAGAAGAATCCTCAACTTATCCCAAATATCTCTCCTGTGGTTGGGCCTCTCCAAGGTTATAGAAGGAGGCCTTCTCATGGTGAAAGGGGAGTGGAGACTAGAGAGTGATACCAAACTTATGATCCTATAAGTGGTATGAACAGAGGAGACTAAATATTGGATATGTGAAACTTATGATCCCATAAGTGAGATGTCATCAAATAAATTAGTGTAGATTACTTGAGCAAAGGGGTTGGACAAGGAGAACTGGAAGAAGTTGTTGCACCTTCATCAAAGGATTGTAAGTACTTTTACTTGTTCTCATTAATAATCAATGCTTGGCCTGTTTCTTTCAAACTTATGTTTGTTCCACATGAGTTTGTCTTCAGTATATAGATCTATATTTGAGCTAATCTTAGTAGAGTAGGAAGTCCATTGTATCTTTTTTTGTTCTATAAGACCTATCAGGGAGCTTAGGATCGAAGCTCAACTTGGACTTTTCAAGGACAAACGTCGTTAATAAGGTACATATATTTCTTTTTCTCCTTTGCATATTATCTTGATTAGACCTAAAAGGATGTCAGTGTCCATGTTAAGCACTTTTCTGTCTTGGCCTTAGGAGTCTAGAGACCAAGAGGGAATCCACTTGTCCGCAGGAGGATTCACTTGTAACAGAAATTGGTGACTCCACTGGGGAGGAGTTCTGATTTTTGTTTCCATTCCCAGATCTTGTTTTTGTCCTTTTCCCACTGATTTGACCTTCTCCATACTATCTTTTTGATTCTTAGATCTGATTGATTGCCTCTTTATTTCATCTTATTCACCCTGATTGACTGAGTTTGCTTGATTTTTTGAGTTTCTGGGCATTTTTCTGAAATTTTGAAGCAGAGCGCTCCCCTTCCCTTGTTATCAGAGCACCAACACTCCCTGGTGGTCTTACACAGATCATTGGAATGCTCTGGTGCCCCTTACACCAGAGCGCTACCCCCTTTTTCTATGAAAAATCCTCTATGTTTTCAATTTCTGAGTTCAAATTTTTCCTTTTTTACTTTCTGAGAGTCTCATACTCTCAGTCCATCTTGGTATTGGCCTTAAACACCCTGTTTTCTAAGAATTGATCCTCTTTTGTTTAGAAATTTGACATTTTCTTTCCTTGCCTTGAAGTCACTCTTTGTCTTTGTTGACCTAGAGTTAACTTGTTGTTTTATTCTCCTTTATCTGACTGAGTGGGAGCTTTTTTGAGGAAATCCAAAGGTTTGTGAACCTTTCTATTTGATCTTTGAGGTCAGTTTTCCAGTATTTCTCTTTTGTTTGAAGTTTTGGTTCTTGTTTGTAAATTTGGTTATCTTTGTCCTTCTTGTTTATTCACAACGAGAGTGTATTTTGTTTGTGTGAGGTTTGCTTCTGAATGTTTAATCCTGAAGTCTGATTGACATTAGAAGTTTTGCATCTAATTATCATTCACATATAAGCAAAAGGACATATTTTAGTGATTGGTTTGGATATTAGAAGGCATTTCTGATTTTTTTTAGCATTACATTGGATTTGATTGAGAAACAATTGTATGAGGATGTTGCATCTTAGTGTTTGATAATGAAAGGAACTTTCTCTCTTTCCCTTAAATAGACATTCATCAAAGGAAAAGACTGCTTATCATTTTCTTGTGCATTTTTGGGAATTGAGTCACAATACCATTAGTTTCATTTTCATATACCCTTGGGTAAAAAACAACTAAAAAATTATCGCTAATTAAAATTTATCTAGAACATTTTTGTTCTTAGGATCTTCCACCAACATTAGACTAGGATTAGCACTTTGGATTAAGCTGTGAGTACAAATCTCCAAATTTTTCAAAACAAACATTAGCATCCTGAGATAGGGAGAGTCAAATCCAATTGTCGTATAGGCTTTCTGGGATCCACCTCTCACATAGGGGTTACGCACGAGGTCACATTCGGGAGATTTACGAAGATACTAATCTATGGTTCAAATGTTTGTAGTGGGGGTCACTTGAGGGTATACCCACGATTATGTGTGGGAGCCTCTCGAGTTGATTTCAGACTTGTTATCCTGCCCATACGTTTGGATTGGACTATCGAATGTACCCGCCCAGGGGATGACTGCGAGTTGGTGTCCTTAGTTTCCATAATATTTAGGTACTTACACAAGGTGATGGTGAAGGGAATTCTCACTATACCTGGAACAAACATTGGTCAAACTCACTCAGTCTCCTTGGAGGGTAAATCCAAAATTACTGCGTGGAAGCTTGCACCAAGGTGAAAGTCCGTTAAGCAGGTTGTCATTGTAACTATTCCACCATATCCTAGCCCCTTCTTGACTTGATCATGCGACGCTGGATTTCATCACCAACTAGTACGATCATCTAGAGAAGTTTTGTTTGCTTGTTTTTGTTTCCTAGATTTTATTAGCGTATGTTGTTTCTTTTCGTCAGTTGGCCCTAGATTTTCAGCGTGTACTGTTATTCTCCAAAATTGAGCTTGTAGACGATAAAGGTCTTGTCTGATTATGTAGGATGCAAGGGCTGCCTTCGGAAGGCTACCAACCCTTACCTCCTAACCCTCCAGAAGACAACTACCGTGGAGAGGTAGAAAATCAATATGACGCTGGGAGTGTTGTTGCTCCACCGTTAGAAAATTCAGAAGGAACTTTGGTTACTGTTGAGAATCTCACTCCTTGCACTACATCTGTGTCGTCAATTCCTCTCGAACCACTTTTTCTTTGTTTAGACTCCCTTGGGAACGTCATAGATGAGGAGGTCCCACAGTTACCTACGAGAAATTTTACCGAAACATATATGGGATCCACAGAACCAATATTTGGTGATGAGTATAGGACTCATGTTTGTCCTACCACTGCAGTAGATACAAATCCCACACCTTCTCGTTCTATATGGAGGACTTCATCAGGATGTGATCTCTATGAGAATTTTGAATCCTTTCGACAACCCTTTAATCCTCATGACCCTCTTGTTGAAATTGGGCCATCTAGTCAAACTATGAATCACCCCATCGATTAGGTCATTAACCCTACTATTGCATCAACACAAGTCTATCCTAATTCTAGACTCATCACCTCTACTCATTCCCAAGGCACTTCGATCCCTACCCCCACTTTTACAAACCTTCACTCTACAACTCCACATGTTTCACACGATCTTGCTGGGACATCTTTTAACCCGAGAATGCAGACCCTTGCCAGCCAAATACAACTGAAAGGAGGGAAACCACCATCTAGCGGACCTATCCTTCCTGGNAATTCAGAAGGAACTTTGGTTACTGTTGAGAATCTCACTCCTTGCACTACATCTGTGTCGACAATTCCTCTCAAACCACTTTTGCTTTGTTTAGACTCCCTTGGGAACGTCATAGATGAGGAGGTCCCACAGTTACCTACGAGAGATTTTACCGAAACACATATGGGATCCACAGAACCAATATTTGGTGATGAGTATAGGACTCATGTTTGTCCTACCACTGCAGTAGATACAAATCCCACACCTTCTCGTTCTGTATGGAGGACTTCATCAGGATGTGATCTCTATGGGAATTTTGAATCCTTTCGACAACCCTTTAATCCTCATGACCCTCTTGTTGAAATTGGGCCATCTAGTCAAACTATGAATCACCCCATCGATTAGGTCATTAACCCTACTATTGAATCAACACAAGTCTATCCTAATTCTAGACTCATCACCTCTACTCATTCCCAAGGCACTTCGATCCCTACCCCCACTTTTACAAACCTTCACTCTACAACTACACATGTTTCACACGATCTTGCTGGGACATCTTTTAACCCGAGAATGCAGACCCTTGCCAGCCAAATACAACTGAAAGGAGGGAAACCACCATCTAGCGGACCTATCCTTCCTGGAAGACCACTATCCTATGGCGGGCCTACGCCTCCCGGGGGACAACCCCCTTTTCATGTTCTTCCCGGAGGGAAACCTCCCTTTGCCAGTCATACCCCGGTCATTAATCCACCGCTGGCAAGGGGGAAACCTTCATTTTTTGGAAACCCTTCACAATCCTAGGGAGTATCTTCAAGAGGCACATTTACCCAACCCCACGTTGGGGGGCACTCATATCATAACCCATAAGGAGGAGTATCAAATCTTGTTCCTTTCGGACCATCTTATGGACAACCTTATTCGAGCATCGCAAACACCACCTGGAGTCCTCAAGGAAAACATCCTTATCCTTCACAAGGGCCTAATGTTTATTCTCCCCCTAATGTGTATCCGTCTTCGGGATATACTTCTTACCCTCCTCGAGGACAACATGTTTATCCTCCTTATGGAAAAACAAATCACCCAGCTTATAACGTTCATAACCCACTGGGTTATGCAAATGTTTCTCAGCCATCGTCGAATCCTACTTATCCTAGTCAACAACAACCATATGTAGGAGAACCTACTAGTTACAATTATCCACCTAACCCAATTTATGGTCCTACTGGTGTTCCTATGCCACACCAGTATCATCCACAAATTAACTAACAACTACCTTTCCTTGCGACTTTGGATCTCCCAGACTTGTCTCGGTTAACCAATGATCCTATTTTTCATTCACCGGTTTGGCCAGTTATTCCAGCTAAGCTTCCTTCTGATATTCCGAAATTTGATGAAAAATCTGGAGAAGATCCAAATAACTATGTGATGAATTTCCATTTGTGGTGTTCATCAAACTCCCTCATGGATGATTCTATACGTTTGCGTCTTTTCCAGCGAACACTTACGGGCTCAGGAACAAAGTGGTATATTGAACTATCATGTGCTTCTTTTCATGATTTCAACTCCCTTGCCATGTCTTTCCTCACGCACTTTCAACTACCTATTCGCTACAAGATGGATATTGAACTCTTGACCTCCCTTCGTCAAACTAACTCCGTGTGTATCTCTGACCATATTCATGAGTGGAGACGATGATGAAGGATGATCAAAGTAATCATTCCTGACATAGTATTGGCGGAGTGGTTTACTAAATCACTTTTACCCCCGATCACTCGCGATGTCATTATGGATGGTGTGGTCATCGAGGAAGAAACCATTGCTTGGGCTCAGTACTTAGATTTGGTTTATTCACAATCTGGTACTTTGTATGAGTTGCTTCTGAATGCTGCTCGAGCTAATGTCGATCCATCTAAGTCGTCATCCTCATCTCATGCGGGCGGTGTTATTGGTTCTGTCAAAACTTAATCTACTTCCCAGTCGACCACACTCTCCTCTACCTCCCCCCAAACTCAGATCTCTAAGGTGAATGCAGTTCAATCTACCCCTTCACAACAATCCAAAGGTAAAAAGAAGGAAAAAAATAAATAAAAAAATACCAATAACAATGAACAACCAAAAAATCAAGCTCAAATGCCTACTATCGAAAAGAAACCACAATGGAAACTGAAATTCCCTTGTATCATTTTTGGTGACGATCACTACACTCGAGACTGTCCACTTCGCAATGAAGTCACCAAACGTTTCTAGGGAAATTCACAACCCGTTGTGTTTACTCAACCTTTTCCACAACAACAATCCATGGTTGCTCAAACCCCCTCTCCTGGGGGAAGTTCTAGCCATCATCATGATGAGGCCTCGACAAGTACCCATATTTATATGTTTAATGGGATTAATTTGACGACTCGCTCTAAGACATACAACGCACTAGGTAACCCTGACAAAGGAAAAGTCACTAACAGTACTGGTACTTTACTAGATCCATCATCGTCCTCCGTTAGTCCTCCATCAGTTAATCCTTCGTTTGGACCACTTCAGATTGAGAAACCTACATTCGACTCTATCTTACGTCATCCTAAGAGCACTATCCATAAATCTACCTTTAATCCTAGTTCACGTTTCGTCTAGAACTACAACATTGTTGAAGATTTGGCTCAAGCACCATGTGCTATGTCTGCGTTGGAAGTTCTACAACACTGCCCCAGTCAACGTAGAACGCTCTTGGCTGCTATTGGCGTTGTTGATCCTGAGTCGTCCAACAATATCATGTTTAACCTGGACGATTATACATCTCGACTCTCCCACCAACTTTCTTTCCAAATTGATGTTGTTGTTCACAATCAACAAATTCACCAAACCATCTTGGATGAGGGAGCCTCTACTTGTGTCATGTCTTTATCATGTTGGAAACGTTTAAAATCACCCGCACTTAACAAATCCCCAACAATGTTACGTGCATTCGATGGGCGAGGTTTTCATCCCCGTGGGATTTTACAATCCCTGCCCATCCAATTGGGTTGCAAAACTGTCACTGTTGATGTCGAGGTGGTCGATGCTCCCCTCGATTACAAATTATTACTTGGAAGAAGTTGGTTTTATGCTATGACTTTCATTGCCTCGTCGGTCTTTTGTTGTGTACAATTTCCTCATCAGGGAAAAATTGTCACTGTTGATTAGTTATATTTTTGCACAACCGATGCTCGCGCTCCCGCTACCAACAACATTCCTTTCTTGGGAGACCACAAGATCACGTATGAAAGCGTTGGTGTTGGCTTGTTGAAATATTCTAGCCTTATGGGTACCTTCCCTACACCACTTCCACCGAATACACATCATATTTCCATCGTCGATATGATTTCAACCATGACTTATCAATCTTTAGAATCATTTGACCCTTGGATTGTACCTAGTCCGTTGGAATTCGATGCACTAGGTGACACCGTACCACCTAGTCTAGCCGAAACATCATATGTTGATGTCCAATCTGCTTCTCCCTCTTCGGATTACCAACATCTATTGGCACCCGATAGTTACTCGATGCCATCATGATTAAGTTCCTTGTCGTCTGCGATCGACTACATTTCCCCAATTTTTCCCTCTGATGAATCTATTATGGAGATGTTGAGCATTGATGAGCTACCTTGGGATGATAACCATCATCGATCCTCTTTTCTTCCCCCTCGTGAAGAAATTCGGGGAGATATACACTCTATCTTCCTTCATGATGTTGATTTTCCATCGTCTCCCATGACTTCAACTTCCGATGATTTGGATCTAGTAGTTGACATGGTGATCTCTTCGGTAGGGCTATTGGAGCCTGATCTCCTTACCCCTGTCGCGGCCCTCGACATGTGTTCCTTCCAGAGTGATTTTCTTCCATCTAGTGAAGATATCTTGGAAGCCATGATCGAGTTTTGTCCCTTGACATGGTGTCCTTCCAGAGCGTTATTCTCTTGGAAGCCATGATCAAGGAGGGCACATGAGCATATTTTCTCTTCTCTGTAGCAAGATCATGAAAAAATGAAACAGAGGTCATGAGCATAGTTTTCCTCTCTATGGAAAGATCGTTAAAAAATGAAACAGAAGCTTTGAGCATAGTTTTCCTCTCTGTAGTAAGCTCGTTAAAAAATGAAACATCAATCTGGGGATTGAACCTGGAGCCCTGAGCATAGTTCATTTCCTGTGTCAAGCTCGTTAAAAAATGAAACAATCACCTCTCTTGTCGAGTCGAGTCTTTTTTTAGGTCTTGTATTTTAACCTTCATTTCATCCACTCTTATCCTTTTTCTCCATCTAGTAGAGAAATTGGTGACAACCTCAAAGCCGGTGAATGAATTGAAGCTTGGAGGGCATGTCTCCAGCCTTTGATGATCATTCTGGAGTTAAGCCACTAGCTTTCAAGCCGGGGGCATATCAAGCTTAGTCTTTGTTCTTTCTCGTGCTCGAAAATACATGAGAATTCAACCGAGAAACCTTTTATCTCTTTTTCGGACTCGCATGGATATACGAAAAAGGAACCCCCTGGAGTCGTCTTTAAGCTCTTTTCAGACTCTCTAAACATGAAAAGATTGTCGAGTGATTTTGCTTCCTTTACCACTCGTCAAAAGGTTTGAAAGGGCGTCTTTCGAGTGGTAATTTATCTCTTTTTTGGCCTTGTGAGACTAATTTTACGAAAAAGGACAACCTTGGAGTCATCTTTAAGTTGTTTTCAGACTCTCTAAATATGAAAAACCACCGAGTTTACCTTCTCTAGACTCATTAAACAATTACACATTGAAGGGCTCATATGGGATCGAACCCTTACTTCTTCCAGTTCACTAAACAAAGGAAGAGGGACTTGTTGAAGGTGATTCATATCGAGCATGTGTTACCCTCCTCGAGCTCGTTAAATTAAAAAGAGGTACTCGTCTATCTGGATGGCGAAAAAATTGAAAAAAGCAAGCCAAGCAGTTTTGAGAACACTACCAGTAACTCTTACGGTCGCCCTTGAATATGACACTTTGTCTTTACACGCATTTTAATCCGTTGAACCTCTGCACTGAGCCAATCCTCTAAGTTTCTTTTACTCCTTTGGGTCACTTGGCAAAAGTCACAGCATCCACTGCATCATCAAGTTTTGGTCCATGTCATGTTTTTGCTGTTGTGCCTCAATGTTCAAGGAAAGTATCTACCTTGAGAGTCAACCATCACAAATATCTTGTTTCAATACCCATGTCAGTCCATGTTAATTTGATCTACCAATTACATCTCTATGACCGTTTCGTGTCGTTGATGGGGGATACATCAAGGCCCTCCCTCAATGAGTCTTTTCCTATCGACTTCAGCACATTATCCAGGAGATAGAATTAGAAACCAGTTAGTACCTTGGGACCTGCATGCCTCAATGGCATGCCTCCTCGCATTTGACAGTGGGTTTACATCATTGACCTATGATCGGATGATTCCACAGATGTTCGACTTCAGCTCATCCATTCACATTCGTTGGAATGTACTAGAGTATGTAATGATCCCAAGCCAAATTNACCACACTCTCCTCTACCTCCCCCCAAACTCAGATCTCTGAGGTGAATGCAGTTCAATCTACCCCTTCACAACAATCCAAAGGTAAAAAGAAGGAAAAAAATAAATAAAAAAATACCAATAACAATGAACAACCAAAAAATCAATCTCAAATGCCTACTACCGAAAAGAAACCACAATGGAAACTGAAATTCCCTTGTATCATTTTTGGTGACGATCACTACACTCGAGACTATCCACTTCGCAATGAAGTCACCAAATGTTTCTAGGGAAATTCACAACCCGTTGTGTTTACTCAACCTTTTCCACAACAACAATCCATGGTTGCTCAAACCCCCTCTCCTGGGGGAAGTTCTAGCCATCCTCATGATGAGGCCTCGACAAGTACCCATATTTATATGTTTAATGGGATTAATTTGACGACTCGCTCTAAGACATACAACACACTAGGTAACCCTGACAAAGGAAAAGTCACTAACGGTACTGGTACTTTACTAGATCCATCATCGTCCTCCGTTAGTCCTCCATCAGTTAATCCTTCGTTTGAACCACTTCAGATTGAGAAACCTACATTCGACTCTATCTTACGTCATCCTAAGAGAACTATCCATAAATCTACCTTTAATCCTAGTTCACGTTCCGTCCAGAACTACAACATTGTTGAAGATTTGGCTCAAGCACCATGTGTTATGTCTGCGTTGGAAGTTCTACAACACTGCCCCAGTCAACGTAGAACGCTCTTGGCTGCTATTGGCATTGTTGATCCTGAGTCGTCCAACAATATCATGTTTAACCTGGACGATTATACATCTCGACTCTCCCACCAACTTTCTTTCCAAATTGATGTTGTTGTTCACAATCAACAAATTCACCAAACCATCTTGGATGAGGGAGCCTCTACTTGTGTCATGTCTTTATCATGTCTTTATCATGTTGGAAACGTTTAAAATCACCCGCACTTAACAAATCCCCAACAATGTTACGTGCATTCGATGGGCGAGGTTTTCATCCCCGTGGGATTTTACAATCCATGCCCATCCAATTGGGTTGCAAAACTGTCACTGTTGATGTCGAGGTGGTCGATGCTCCCCTCGATTACAAATTATTACTTGGAAAAAGTTGGTTTTATGCTATGACTTTCATTGCCTCGTCGGTCTTTCGTTGTGTACAATTTCCTCATCAGGGAAAAATTGTCACTGTTGATCAGTTATATTTTTGCACAACCGATGCTCGCGCTCCCGCTACCAACAACATTCCTTTCTTGGGAGACCACAAGATCACGTATGAAAGAGTTGGTGTTGACTTGTTGAAATATTCTAGCCTTATGGGTACCTTCCCTACACCACTTCCACCGAATACACATCATATTTCCACCGTCGATATGATTTCAACCATGACTTATGAATCTTTAGAATCATTTGACCCTTGGATTGTACCTAGTCCGTTGGAATTCGATGCACTAGGTGACACCGTACCACCTAGTCTAGCCGAAACATCATATGTTGATGTCCAATCTGCTTCTCCCTCTTCGGATTACCAACATCTATTGGCACCCGATAGTTACTCGATGCCATCATGATTAAGTTCCTTGTCGTCTGCGATCGACTACATTTCCCCAATTTTTCCCTCTGATGAATCTATTATGGAGATGTTGAGCATTGATGAGCTACCTTGGGATGATAACCATCATCGATCCTCTTTTCTTCCCCCTCGTGAAGAAATTCGGGGAGATATACACTCTATCTTCCTTCATGATGTTGATTTTCCATCGTCTCCCATGACTTCAACTTCCGATGATTTGGATCTAGTAGTTGACATGGTGATCTCTTCGGTAGGGCTATTGGAGCCTGATCTCCTTACCCCTGTCGCGGCCCTCGACATGTGTTCCTTCCAGAGTGATTTTCTTCCATCTAGTGAAGATATCTTGGAAGCCATGATCGAGTTTTGTCCCTTGACATGGTGTCCTTCCAGAGCGTTATTCTCTTGGAAGCCATGATCAAGGAGGGCACATGAGCATATTTTCTCTTCTCTGTAGCAAGATCATGAAAAAATGAAACAGAGGTCATGAGCATAGTTTTCCTCTCTATGGAAAGATCGTTAAAAAATGAAACAGAAGCTTTGAGCATAGTTTTCCTCTCTGTAGTAAGCTCGTTAAAAAATGAAACATCAATCTGGGGATTGAACCTGGAGCCCTGAGCATAGTTCATTTCCTGTGTCAAGCTCGTTAAAAAATGAAACAATCACCTCTCTTGTCGAGTCGAGTCTTTTTTTAGGTCTTGTATTTTAACCTTCATTTCATCCACTCTTATCCTTTTTCTCCATCTAGTAGAGAAATTGGTGACAACCTCAAAGCCGGTGAATGAATTGAAGCTTGGAGGGCATGTCTCCAGCCTTTGATGATCATTCTGGAGTTAAGCCACTAGCTTTCAAGCCGGGGGCATATCAAGCTTAGTCTTTGTTCTTTCTCGTGCTCGAAAATACATGAGAATTCAACCGAGAAACCTTTTATCTCTTTTTCGGACTCGCATGGATATACGAAAAAGGAACCCCCTGGAGTCGTCTTTAAGCTCTTTTCAGACTCTCTAAACATGAAAAGATTGTCGAGTGATTTTGCTTCCTTTACCACTCGTCAAAAGGTTTGAAAGGGCGTCTTTCGAGTGGTAATTTATCTCTTTTTTGGCCTTGTGAGACTAATTTTACGAAAAAGGACAACCTTGGAGTCATCTTTAAGTTGTTTTCAGACTCTCTAAATATGAAAAACCACCGAGTTTACCTTCTCTAGACTCATTAAACAATTACACATTGAAGGGCTCATATGGGATCGAACCCTTACTTCTTCCAGTTCACTAAACAAAGGAAGAGGGACTTGTTGAAGGTGATTCATATCGAGCATGTGTTACCCTCCTCGAGCTCGTTAAATTAAAAAGAGGTACTCGTCTATCTGGATGGCGAAAAAATTGAAAAAAGCAAGCCAAGCAGTTTTGAGAACACTACCAGTAACTCTTACGGTCGCCCTTGAATATGACACTTTGTCTTTACACGCATTTTAATCCGTTGAACCTCTGCACTGAGCCAATCCTCTAAGTTTCTTTTACTCCTTTGGGTCACTTGGCAAAAGTCACAGCATCCACTGCATCATCAAGTTTTGGTCCATGTCATGTTTTTGCTGTTGTGCCTCAATGTTCAAGGAAAGTATCTACCTTGAGAGTCAACCATCACAAATATCTTGTTTCAATACCCATGTCAGTCCATGTTAATTTGATCTACCAATTACATCTCTATGACCGTTTCGTGTCGTTGATGGGGGATACATCAAGGCCCTCCCTCAATGAGTCTTTTCCTATCGACTTCAGCACATTATCCAGGAGATAGAATTAGAAACCAGTTAGTACCTTGGGACCTGCATGCCTCAATGGCATGCCTCCTCGCATTTGACAGTGGGTTTACATCATTGACCTATGATCGGATGATTCCACAGATGTTCGACTTCAGCTCATCCATTCACATTCGTTGGAATGTACTAGAGTATGTAATGATCCCAAGCCAAATT
>JZKD02S1665235.1:81114-99248 GCA_000966675.3 Picea glauca
TTTCTTCTTCAACTCCAATATCAGGAAAAATGGAACTATTACACCCATCACTAATAGTGATTCCTTGCAGCTTATACAGAGTTCCAAACTGAACTCCCTTCAATGACACCATTTCTCCTTGAACCATCCTACAAGTTTCCTTTTCAAATATTGTTTTTATTCCTGCATCGTCCATTTTTCTTACATAAATCAAATTTTTGGCCAATCCTGGGATGTGCAGAACACTAGTTAGTGTTCTAATCCTTCCATTTATGATACTCAACTTCACTTTTCCTTGACCTATGATTCTGGTTGTCGAATCATCACCTAGGAAAACATTACTCCATCATACCTTCCATATTCATAGAACCACTCCCTGTGGGGAGTCATATGAAAGGATGCACCTGAGTCAACCGACCATGCCTCATGATCCACATGTGTTCTTGAAGAGGAGAAGTACACATCCCCTCCTTCTTCCTTGGATGTATTTTCTTTTGTAGAAGGATATTCTTCAGATCCCTTCTTTTTCTCAACTTTGGATTAACACCGCTTCTTGTAGTGCCCTTCTTTTCCACATCTCCAACACACCTTTACAAACTTTCTGGGAGATTTAGATCTACCCTTAGACTTAGATCTCCCACTTGATAAATTTGATATATTTCTTTCTTGGGAGCATCCTCTTGCACATAATGTTTTTGTGCTTTGTCCTTCCATATTCTTCTGTCTCATCTCCTCTGACAAAAAGGATGATACCACTTCATCAGACTTCAAGGTAGTTGTATTACTACCTATGGCCAAAACCAGACTATCCCATGAGTCGGTAAAGAACACAGTAAAAAAATACACATATATTCATCTGAAATTTTAATCTCAATAGATACTAACTAACTTACCAAATTATTGAAGGCGTTCAAATGCTTTGCCACTGAGTCTCCATCCCTCATCCTCAGGTTATACAACTTATTTCTCGGGAATAGTTTATTTACTAGGGACTTAGACTGATAAAATTTCCACAACTTATCCCATAAATCCTTGGATGTAGCTTCCTCTGAGACATTCAGTAATACTAAATATGAGAGACATATTCAAATTGTGCTCTTCGCCTTTCGATCCAAAATTTTCCAGTCATCTATTGAAGATCCTGTAAGTGCAGTACTTGGATCTACCACGATCCATTGATCTTCGTCCACCGACAAATTTTCCATATTGAACTTCCACAACTCAAAAATTTTCCCATTAAACTTCTCGATCTCCATTTTCGAATTTCTTTCCATTTATTTTCACCTGAAAAATCAATAACAAAGATTTCCCACTATAACAAGAGTTATCACAATCCCGATCCAAACCCTTGACCACAAAGGCATCCCCCTGAATCCAACAAAGATTTGATACCAAATGTAGATTTTAACCTTGTACAATATTTACTGCAAACAAATTTTTAGTAAAAGAACAAAAAATATACAATGGAAAATACAAACATTACAAAGAGATTTCTCCCCTAGAAACCCAAACCAGGAAAACCAACATATTCTATATTCATTCAAGTGATACATTCTTTACAATACAATATACATATAGGATCCTGCCGCATCCAAAACCTTAATCCGATGACCTATATTAGTCAACAAACCTAATTCCTTAACCAGAAATAGAAAACCATCGGCAAAAAACCATGTCCCGAGAAACCTACCAACAATGGACACAAAAATCGAGGCAACATGAAAAAATGAGGCAAAAACATGACACGTCTCCTGAGGAAATTTGTTTTTCTCAGGGGCATTGCCCCCAAACCCCCTACACCCCCCTGTGCACCTGTCGCAATGTAAAATATACTACTTGTGCAAAGAATATAATCCATACCCAACACTCTCATCAAAATTTTCATATCAAACTGTGGGTAACCTTCTTTTCCATAGAAAATTATTTTCATTTCATACAACGGGGGGAAGAAAGATGAAGCTAAAATGATATGTGTTTCTGGGAATTTAGGAATGATGTATGAAAAATGAAATCTTGAGGGATTTGATCTTGTATATAAAATAAAAATATGCTCTAATTACTTCATGACTTAGCTTTTTCTTATTTCAATCCATATTAGCATGTCCAAAAATCAAATACCCTATTTGTGCTCATTCCCAAAAATATTTCGAATCAAACATGTAGCACAAAGTTTGACCATTATTTATTTAATAGTCACCATATAAGNTTTCTTCTTCAACTCCAATATCAGGAAAAATGGAACTATTACACCCATCACTAATAGTGATTCCTTGCAGCTTATACAGAGTTCCAAACTGAACTCCCTTCAATGACACCATTTCTCCTTGAACCATCCTACAAGTTTCCTTTTCAAATATTGTTTTTATTCCTGCATCGTCCATTTTTCTTACATAAATCAAATTTTTGGCCAATCCTGGGATGTGCAGAACACTAGTTAGTGTTCTAATCCTTCCATTTATGATACTCAACTTCACTTTTCCTTGACCTATGATTCTGGTTGTCGAATCATCACCTAGGAAAACATTACTCCATCATACCTTCCATATTCATAGAACCACTCCCTGTGGGGAGTCATATGAAAGGATGCACCTGAGTCAACCGACCATGCCTCATGATCCACATGTGTTCTTGAAGAGGAGAAGTACACATCCCCTCCTTCTTCCTTGGATGTATTTTCTTTTGTAGAAGGATATTCTTCAGATCCCTTCTTTTTCTCAACTTTGGATTAACACCGCTTCTTGTAGTGCCCTTCTTTTCCACATCTCCAACACACCTTTACAAACTTTCTGGGAGATTTAGATCTACCCTTAGACTTAGATCTCCCACTTGATAAATTTGATATATTTCTTTCTTGGGAGCATCCTCTTGCACATAATGTTTTTGTGCTTTGTCCTTCCATATTCTTCTGTCTCATCTCCTCTGACAAAAAGGATGATACCACTTCATCAGACTTCAAGGTAGTTGTATTACTACCTATGGCCAAAACCAGACTATCCCATGAGTCGGTAAAGAACACAGTAAAAAAATACACATATATTCATCTGAAATTTTAATCTCAATAGATACTAACTAACTTACCAAATTATTGAAGGCGTTCAAATGCTTTGCCACTGAGTCTCCATCCCTCATCCTCAGGTTATACAACTTATTTCTCGGGAATAGTTTATTTACTAGGGACTTAGACTGATACAATTTCCACAACTTATCCCATAAATCCTTGGATGTAGCTTCCTCTGACACATTCAGTAATACTAAATATGAGAGACATATTCAAATTGTGCTCTTCGCCTTTCGATCCAAAATTTTCCAGTCATCTATTGAAGATCCTGTAAGTGTAGTACCTGGATCTACCACGATCCATTGATCTCCGTCCACCGACAAATTTTCCAGATTGAACTTCCACAACTCAAAATTTTTCCCATTAAACTTCTCGATCTCCATTTTCGAATTGCTTGCCATTTATTTTCACCTGAAAAATCAATAACAAAGATTTCCCACTATAACAAGAGTTATCACAATCCCGATCCAAACCCTTGACCACAAAGGCATCCCCCTGAATCGAACAAAGATTTGATACCAAATGTAGATTTTAACCTTGTACAATATTTACTGCAAACAAATTTTTAGTAAAAGAACAAAAAATATACAATGGAAAATACAAACATTACAAAGAGATTTCTCCCCTAGAAACCCAAACCAGGAAAACCAACATATTCTATATTCATTCAAGTGATACATTCTTTACAATACAATATACATATAGGATCCTGCCGCATCCAAAACCTTAATCCGATGACCTATATTAGTCAACAAACCTAATTCCTTAACCAGAAATAGAAAACCATCGGCAAAAAACCATGTCCCGAGAAACCTACCAACAATGGACACAAAAATCGAGGCAACATGAAAAAATGAGGCAAAAACATGACACGTCTCCTGAGGAAATTTGTTTTTCTCAGGGGCATTGCCCCCAAACCCCCTACACCCCCCTGTGCACCTGTCGCAATGTAAAATATACTACTTGTGCAAAGAATATAATCCATACCCAACACTCTCATCAAAATTTTCATATCAAACTGTGGGTAACCTTCTTTTCCATAGAAAATTATTTTCATTTCATACAACGGGGGGAAGAAAGATGAAGCTAAAATGATATGTGTTTCTGGGAATTTAGGAATGATGTATGAAAAATGAAATCTTGAGGGATTTGATCTTGTATATAAAATAAAAATATGCTCTAATTACTTCATGACTTAGCTTTTTCTTATTTCAATCCATATTAGCATGTCCAAAAATCAAATACCCTATTTGTGCTCATTCCCAAAAATATTTCGAATCAAACATGTAGCACAAAG
This sequence comes from Picea glauca, assembly GCA_000966675.3. Classification (NCBI taxonomy): domain Eukaryota; kingdom Viridiplantae; phylum Streptophyta; class Pinopsida; order Pinales; family Pinaceae; genus Picea; species Picea glauca. Next base: position 85,449 of record JZKD02S1665235.1, read on the forward strand.
TTTGACCATTATTTATTTAATAGTCACCATATAAGNCCAACATATTCTATATTCATTCATAGTGATACATTGTTTACAATACAATATACATATAGGATCCCGCATCCAAAACCTTAACCCGATGACCTATATTAGTCAACAAACCTAATTCCTTAACCGGAAATAGAAAACCATCAATAAAAAACCATGGCCCGAGAAACCGCCCAACAATGGACACAAAAATCGAGGCAACACGAAAAAATGAGGCAAAAACATGACACGTCTCCTGACGAATTTTTTTTTTCTCAGGGGCATTTCCCCCGAACCCCCTACACCCCCCTGTGCACTCGTCGTAATGTAAAATAGACTACTTGTGCAAAGAATATAATCCATACCCAACACTCTCGTCAGAATTTTCATATCAAACTGTGGGTAACCTTCTTTTCCATAGAAAATTATTTTCATTTCATACAATGGGGAGAAGAAAGATGAAGCTAAAATGATATGTGTTTCTGGGAATTTAGGAATGATGTATGAAAAATGAAATCTTGAGGGATTTGATCTTGTATGTAAAATAAAAATATGCTCTAATTACTTCATGACTTAGCTTTTTCTTATTTCAATCCATATCAGCATGTCCAAAAATCAAATACCCTATTTGTGCTCATTCCCAAAAATATTTCGAATCAAACACGTAGCACAAAGTTTGACCATTATTTATTTAATAGTCACCATATAAGCTTACAGTAACAGCTTAAGAAAAATGAATTCAATATGTCCATAATAAAAACTAGTTTAATTTTTGAAACCAACAATATATATTTGACCAGGTAAATTATGTGTTACGCCTTTTAATATCACTATAAATCCATATAAAATATAAGATACAAGTCGAAACGATGTTTCTTTCAAACATTTTATTAATCAAAACCTGGTGTAAGAGCTATGTAAATATTCCAAACCAAAATATTTTAAAACAAAACCATCACATATTCAATGTAAAATATACATATTTTTCTTGAAAATCTCTATTTTTGTATTTTGTATATGTTGAGTCATAGTCGGGTTAGCTGATGGGTTTTTATTTTCCGCTGGTCAATTTTGAATATAGGACCAAAATGAGTCCCTAGTCTAGTCGAGTCCAATAACTTTGCAAGTGACAGATGACACATAATTAACATTTCAAATCAGCCACAACAGTGCCAATTATGAGAATAAATTGCAGAGTCTTTATTGATGCAAAGGGGAAGTTGTCTTTCAAATTGCAACAACTAATCTGATCAGGTTACTTTAATCGATAAAAAGGGATAGAAATTTATGAACCTTGTTCACTAGTACTTATTTCCTTGATTGATCAGTAATCATAAATTCTTTGGGTGTTTGAAAACTCTAACACCTTATTTTTTCAGTGGGGAAGAGTTTGTCTCCAAGCATGAGTTGCAACACAATTCCAACTGAGCAGTCATATTTTCCAAACTTCTATTATTCTACATGAATACATTTATCATTTCCAAATTGTTCATGATTGCAAATAATGAACAGTCTATACAAGTTTGTAAATTTCACAGAAGGGTGGTCATAATGGCTCAACTATACAACTATGTAGGGGTAACCATAGCAAAGAGTCGACCTATGACCTTGCTATTTCCTCTTGAAATAAATCCCATAAATCATTCAATTTTTTTAAGAATAGCCCATGGAATTCCACAACCATGGGTACCATAGAGTGTATAAAAATGTAAATTCTACATTCAGTGTATGCTCATCAAAATTGGAAAGATGACAATCTAAAAATGATGGCTTTCACACACTTCCTAGACTTGATATTGACCCTATGATATCGTTTGTCACACATGCAGAGTTTTGGGAGATGATTATATAGTATAAAATGTGCTTAGAAGAAAATAGTTATCAGAAATTAAGAAACACGATATAAAAAGAACGACAAAAACTGATCATAATAATTTAATCCAAAAGGTCACTAACAACCAGATTTTTTTTTGAAAAGCAAGTGTAGAATAAAGACGAATGTTTTCCTTCATGAATCTCCAAGAAGAATCCTTTCAAGTCATGACACAAGCTAAGGCATAGTTGAGCATTACAATGGACCATGAATAATACGATGACACAAGTCGCACGAGTAGCCAGGTCACATGTCCTTCAACATTAACTAATCCTAAATATTTAGTCCATTCAAATTTGGGTTCCTAAAAGGCACAAATAAATCTAAGTAAATATATCAATGTAATTGGTCAATCAAAATTAATGGGAGCATATTTATTGACACCAAAATTAGGGAGTAAAATATAACAATTAAAATTGCAATATATGCTCAACTGATTGTCACCAATGTTGAGAATTTGGCTAGTTCCATGCCAGTAGGTTCCCACTATAAATCCCCCTAGGTGAGAGGAAATAATCTACACCAACATGTTTGGCATGGATTCTATCCAAAAATGTCAGAAGGTATCCTTTGGGATCTGATTAGGGCAAAAGAATTGAAAATATATGAAGAGAGCACACATCAAATAGGGCCATAAGGATACACNAAACGATGTTTCTTTCAAACATTTTATTAATCAAAACCTGGTGTAAGAGCTATGTAAATATTCCAAACCAAAATATTTTAAAACAAAACCATCACATATTCAATGTAAAATATACATATTTTTCTTGAAAATCTCTATTTTTGTATTTTGTATATGTTGAGTCATAGTCGGGTTAGCTGATGGGTTTTTATTTTCCGCTGGTCAATTTTGAATATAGGACCAAAATGAGTCCCTAGTCTAGTCGAGTCCAATAACTTTGCAAGTGACAGATGACACATAATTAACATTTCAAATCAGCCACAACAGTGCCAATTATGAGAATAAATTGCAGAGTCTTTATTGATGCAAAGGGGAAGTTGTCTTTCAAATTGCAACAACTAATCTGATCAGGTTACTTTAATCGATAAAAAGGGATAGAAATTTATGAACCTTGTTCACTAGTACTTATTTCCTTGATTGATCAGTAATCATAAATTCTTTGGGTGTTTGAAAACTCTAACACCTTATTTTTTCAGTGGGGAAGAGTTTGTCTCCAAGCATGAGTTGCAACACAATTCCAACTGAGCAGTCATATTTTCCAAACTTCTATTATTCTGCATGAATATATTTATCATTTCCAAATTGTTCATGATTGCAAATAATGAACAGTCTATACAAGTTTGTAAATTTCATAGAAGGGTGGTCATAATGGCTCAACTATACAACTATGTAGGGGTAACCATAGCAAAGAGTCGACCTATGACCTTGCTATTTCCTCTTGAAATAAATCCCAGAAATCATTCAATTTTTTTAAGAATAGCCCATGGAATTCCACAACCATGGGTACCATAGAGTGTATAAAAATGTAAATTCTACATTCAGTGTATGCTCATCAAATTTGGAAAGATGACAATCTAAAAATGATGGCTTTCACACACTTCCTAGACTTGATATTGACCCTATGATATCGTTTGTCACACATGCATAGTTTTGGGAGATGATTATATAGTAGAAAATGTGCTTAGAAGAAAATAGTTATCAGAAATTAAGAAACACGATATAAAAAGAACGACAAAAACTGATCATAATAATTTAATCCAAAAGGTCACTAACAACCATATTTTTTTTTGAAAAGCAAGTGTAGAATAAAGACGAATGTTTTCCTTCATGAATCTCCAAGAAGAATCCTTTCAAGTCATGACACAAGCTAAGGCATAGTTGAGCATTACAATGGACCATGAATAATACGATGACACAAGTCGCACGAGTAGCCAGGTCACATGTCCTTCAACATTAACTAATCCTAAATATTTAGTCCATTCAAATTTGGGTTCCTAAAAGGCACAAATAAATCTAAGTAAATATATCAATGTAATTGGTCAATCAAAATTAATGGGAGCATATTTATTGACACCAAAATTAGGGAGTAAAATATAACAATTAAAATTGCAATATATGCTCAACTGATTGTCACCAATGTTGAGAATTTGGCTAGTTCCATGCCAGTAGGTTCCCACTATAAATCCCCCTAGGTGAGAGGAAATAATCTACACCAACATGTTTGGCATGGATTCTATCCAAAAATGTCAGAAGGTATCCTTTGGGATCTGATTAGGGCAAAAGAATTGAAAATATATGAAGAGAGCACACATCAAATAGGGCCATAAGGATACACNAAACGATGTTTCTTTCAAACATTTTATTAATCAAAACCTGGTGTAAGAGCTATGTAAATATTCCAAACCAAAATATTTTAAAACAAAACCATCACATATTCAATGTAAAATATACATATTTTTCTTGAAAATCTCTATTTTTGTATTTTGTATATGTTGAGTCATAGTCGGGTTAGCTGATGGGTTTTTATTTTCCGCTGGTCAATTTTGAATATAGGACCAAAATGAGTCCCTAGTCTAGTCGAGTCCAATAACTTTGCAAGTGACAGATGACACATAATTAACATTTCAAATCAGCCACAACAATGCCAAATATGAGAATACATTGTAGAGTCTTTATTAATGCCAAGGGGAAGTTGTCTTTCAAATTGCAACAACTAATCTGATCAGGTTACTTTAATCGATAAAAAGGGATAGAAATTTGTGAACCTTGTTCACTAGTACTTATTTCCTTGATTGATCAGTAATCATAAATTCTTTGGGTGTTTGAAAACTCTAACACCTTATTTTTTCARTGGGGAAGAGTTTGTCTCCAAGCATGAGTTGCAACACAATTCCAACTGAGCAGTCATATTTTCCAAACTTCTATTATTCTACATGAATATATTTATCATTTCCAAATTGTTCATGATTGCAGATAATGAACAGTCTATACAAGTTTGTAAATTTCACAGAAGGATGGTCATAATGGCGCAACTATATAACTATGTAGGGGTAACCATAGCAAAGAGTCGACCTATGACCTTGCTATTTCCTCTTGAAATAAATCCCAGAAATCATTCAATTTTTTTAAGAATAGCCCATGGAATGCCACAACCATGGGTACCATAGAGTGTATAAAAATGTAAATTCTACATTCAATGTGTGCTCATCAAAATTGGAAAGATGACAATCTAAAAATGATGGCTTTCACACACTTCATAGACTTGATATTGACCCTATGATATCGTTTGTCACACATGCAGAGTTTTGGGAGGTGATTATATAGTATAAAATGTGCTTAGAAGAAAATAGTTACCAGAAATTAAGAAACACGATATAAAAAGAATGAAAAAAACTGATCATAATAATTTCATCCAAAAGGTCACTAACAACCAGAATTTTTTTTGAAAAGCAAGTGTAAAATAGAGACGAATGTCTTCCTTCATGAATCTCCAAGAAGAATCCTTTCAAGTCATGACACAAGCTAAGGCATAGTTGAGCATTACAATGGACCATGAATAATACGATGACACAAGTCGCACGAGTAGCCAGGTCACATGTCCTTCAACATTAACTAATGCTAAATATTTAGTCCATTCAAATTTGGGTTCCTAAAAGGCACAAATAAATCTAACTAAATATATCAATGTAATTGGTCAATCAAAATTAACGGGAGCATATTTATTGACACTAAAATTAGGGAGTAAAATATAACAATTAAAATTGCAATATATGCTCAACTGATTGTCACCAATGTTGAGAATTTGGCTAGTTCCATGCCAGTAGGTTCCCACTATGAATCCCCCTAGGTGAGGGGAAATAGTCTACACCAACATGTTTGGCATGGATTCTATCCAAAAATGTCAGAAGGTATCCTTTGGGATCTGATTAGGGCAAAAGAATTGAAAATATATGAAGAGAGCACACATCAAATAAGGCCATAAGGATACACATTTCTCTGTAGAAAAATGTGTGGTTGAAAAGTCATCAATGCAATTCAAATCGATGATAAATAGTCACAATTTTGGAATATTTGCAAAATGAAGGTACAACTTGCATGTATACAATTTTCTACTTGCACAATGCAATAAAATATTTAANTCCAAAAATGTCAGAAGGTATCCTTTGGGATCTGATTAGGGCAAAAGAATTGAAAATATATGAAGAGAGCACACATCAAATAGGGCCATAAGGATACACATTTCTCTGTAGAAAAGTGTGTGGTTGAAAAGTCATCAATGCAATTCAAATCGATGATAAATAGTCACAATGTTGGAATATTTGCAAAATGAAGGTACAACTTGCATGTATACAATTTTCTACTTGCACAATGCAATAAAATATTTAAACATGGAACTTTTAAAGTGGTAACGAATGAAATTTCTGACATGAAATTTACCAAATGCAATCACGACTGCACATAAATAACAACTAAAAATGTAAAAAAATGCCGTTATAAATATGCATGTGCCACTGCTCGTCGTAAAACAATAATTCTCTTGGAATTTGTGATAAAATTGAAGATATAAAATGTAGGTATGAGTAAGCATTTCTCGCTTATGGTCGCATATGGTGAGAGTAAAATAAAGGATGAAATATAAACCATGAAGTTCACTTTCCAACCGGGAATGCATGGGAACCAAAACCTCTTTAAGAACAAAATTGAAATATTGTTTGAATTTCATGTTTAAAATCATGAAATTAAAATCAATAAATACAAAAGGAGAAAACATCAAGGTCCCCAACACAAGCGATACAAATCCAATCAATTAAAAGGGAAAACAAATGATTTTATTTTTTATTTTTAAGAGGGACTTCATTTTTTAATCAAAAAAATGTAGAAGGGGTTGTTGCAGGAAAACAACCCCCAATTTGAATCTCTCAATGTGCAATATAAAGTCTAATAATTGACTATATGGAGTATTTTCCAAATTCCCATGGTTGGATCTAGTTCAAAGCAATTAGTTCCTAAGGGAATTTTCAAGATGATGGTATATAAGCTAATATAGCTCACTAGGTCATCATCATGATAGCTAATTTGGTGTAAATTGTTGAGATGTGACAAATGAGGGAGTCTATAATTTACTAAATTATGATACTACAGATAGATTCAGAGACCCCTTTAGGTCTATGAATCCATCTGCAGTGTTAGAATTTAGTAAATTGTACAAATTCATTGTCAAAATTGTAATTTTCCATTGTCAGAGTGACACAACTAAAAATGACCAATTTTTATGTGGTCATTTTTAGTCTAGTTATATCCCATGACCAAATTTGGTCATTTATATTGGTATTTTTCAATTTAGTTCTTATCACATGACCAAAGAGGTAATTTATCTCGGTTTTTTTTAGTTATCTCACTTAAAATTTATCAATATTGGTCAGTTATCCCTTTAAAAAACTATGGTGACCAAATGTTTTGGTTCCCTGGTCACTTATCTCTAATTTTGTACTAGTGTAGGGAGTGTACATAATGAATGGGTCCTGAAAAAAAAGGCCATGTTAGGTACACATGAATAATGAAACTAATGAAAACTGAAATAAAGTGAGGAAAGAGGGAAAACCTCATGGGACCCCCCCCTCAAAATACAATGTATCAAAAGAAGATAAATACAATTGCTAGGAAATTGTGTCCTTTACTCCAATATGATTGTAAAAAATATGGATTTTTTTCTTAGTGAAAGGCTTGGTGAAGATGTTGGTAGTCTTCTCGACAGAAGGGAAATACTACAAATCAATGACCGTATGATGAATCGGCTCCCTGACAAAATGAATATGGATCTAGATATGTTTTTCCCATTGTCTATGTACTGGATCTTGATAGAATTTGAGTGTACTCTGGTTGTCACACCATATCACAGTAAGACAATGGAACTAAATGCCAAAATTGGTTAGGAAGTTATGAAGCCATAATTCCTGGATGGTGATATTGACTGCTCCCCTATACTCGGCCTCTACTGAAGATTGAGAAATAATTGACTGCTTTTTTCTCAACCAACAAATTAGGCTGGATCCCAAACTAAACATGTACCTAGAGGTGCAATTTCAATCGATTCCATTGCCAACCCAGTCAAAATCGGTGAAGAATATGAGATCAAACTTGGAACCTGATGCATAGTGGATCCCATAATTGATGGTTCCATGAACATATCCGAGGATGCACTAGGAATCCTTCCATTGTAACTCATGTAGCTCGTGCATGTACCTGGAAACTACTCCTACTACATATGATAGATATTTTCGGGTGTGGGTGAGATACAAAAGGATCCCCACAAGCTATCTATATAAGTTTCTATCCACCACTGGTGTATCCCTACCATCCTCAAGTCTAACCCCATATAAGAAGGGTGTAGGTGCAGACTTACATTCTATCATGTGGAATATCTCCATGTGATCTCGAGCATCATTAGTCAGAGAGATATTGATGCCTGAATCATATTGACTGATATCAAGACAAAGAAAGAAACGGATTTGGCCCATGTCCATCATCGAAAACCTATCATGAAGGATGCACTTTACTATAGAAATCATTGAAACTGAATTGTTGGTGATCAAGAGATCATCCACATATAGGAATAGGATTCGAAGTGAGTCAGTGGTCCTTAACATGTAGACATTTGGATCGGATTTGCATCTAAAAAATTTCTTGGACATAAATTAGGCATCCATCTTTGTGTACCATGCTCTAGGCATCTACTTGAGGCCATAGAGTGAGTTTTTGAGTCGACACACTAAAGATGAATTATGAATGAATCCAGGTGGTTTCTCCATATAAATATCCTTTGAGAGATCCCTATGAAGAAAAGCATTCTTCACATCCATATGATGTACTTTCCACCCCCAAGATACTCCAATGGAAAGGGCCAACTTGATAGAATATAACTTTTCTACTCGAGCAAAAGTCTCATCATAGTCGATTTTGTGGATCTACTAAATCCCTTGGAAACTAGTCTTTCCTTGTGTCTACTAACCTTCCCATCCACTGCACTTTTGGACTTGTAGACCCATCTGCATTTGGCAAGATTTATGTTTGAAGGAAGTGAAACCAAATCCCAATTCTGGTTCTCGAGGAGAGATTTGTACTCTTTCTTTGATGCTTCCCAGAAGAGGTTCCCTATAGCCTCTCTATAGGACTTCGAGTTTGAAGACTGAACCATATAACGATGTAAAGGCATCATGGGCTCAATGGAAGNCAACTTGCATGTATACAATTTTCTACTTGCACAATGCAATAAAATATTTAAACATGGAACTTTTAAAGTGGTAACGAATGAAATTTCTGACATGAAATTTACCAAATGCAATCACAACTGCACATAAGTAACAACTAAAAATGTAAAAAAATGCCGCTACAAATATGCATGTGCCACTGCTTGTCGCAAAACAATAATTCTCTTGGAATTTGTGATAAAATTGAAGATATAAAATGTAGGTATGAGTAAGCATTTCTCGCTTATGGTCGCTTATGGTGAGAGTAAAATAAAGGGTGAAATATATCATGGTTTTCTATCCCTAACCACATTTTATTTTTCAGCGAGGCTCGATCATGATGATGGATAACATGATTTAAGTAAATTTAAAAAGTAAAGAAAAAATAAACTTCCTTTCGATTTATTATAGGACGATTAATAAGAGTTCAATTCAATCTACCACTGACATTGGGGTTTAAGTGCAAGGGACATTGATGTCCAAATCAAAAAACCCCGTGAAAAGGGGTAATAAAAAACAGAAGTTGAGATGAGACTAAGACCTAGGGAAAAATCCAATAAATAAGAGGATCGACTCAAACCCTATGTGAAATCCTTGAAAACATATACATATATTGATATAATAGAAGAATTAAACAAGACTTAATGTGTTTGGTGGATCACAAACTGTGGCCATGGTGATTTTGTTAGGGCCTTGAGGGTCCCTAACGTGGTTAGGCTATCAAGGCACCTTGATTCTCTTCTGAAGCCAATTGAAGCCATAGATCCAATTTTAGGTTAATGCACTCTTGGTGTTGTATCGTGATATTCATTTTGTGTCCAAGACGTTATAGGATGTATATTACCAACAAATACAAAAATTACGAGAAATCGTTCATCAAACCCTAGGTTCACAAACATGATCATTAAAATAATATGACAAGTCATTAGTTCGATCACGATAGTAACAAGGTTATGATAATGGACATTACACAACATGTGTTCAACTGCTAGGGAGGTAAACTATAGTTTAAAAATCGATTTCCAACACTTATCAAAAATCAAAGTTTTGCCAGGTCAATTATATCGCATATAAATTCAAGTGGAAACAAATGAAGAAGGTCATGACAATCCTAGATTTTGATGATCCTTTTAAATCAAGTGATATATTGATCCATAACCAAGAATAATGGTAATTCTTTAACCAATGGTATGCAATACCATTATGATCTCGAAACATTAAGATGCATAGGAAAAATAAGGAGTTGAAACCAAAGAAAGGATGCCATAAAAGAATATCACCGAAATTTCTATTACTGAGCCCCTTACACAATGTTCATCAAAATCAAGATCCATGATAAGGTAACCATAATAGACAATCACAACAATATTGATAATATCAAATAATAATCTTGAAAGGCATATAAACACTTCTCATGGTTTCAAGTAAATACAGTCTTTATCATTTACCAAAATTGTTTCTACAACTCATATTTGATATCATAATCATGACTTGTAAGAAAATAAGAACCATTCTTGCATATCATTTAAAGTCTTAAACCATGAAGTTCACTTTCCAACAGGGAATGCATGGGAACCAAAACCTCTTTAAGAACAAAATTGAAATATTGTTTAAATTTCATGTTTAAAATCATGAAATTAAAATCAATAAATACAAAAGGAGAAAACATCAAGGTTCCCAACCCAAGCGATAGAAATCGAATCAAATTAAAATGGAAAACAAATGAAAAATTAATTTTTTTTTAGAGGGACTTCATTTTTTAATCAAAAAAATGTAGAGGGGGTTGTTGCAGAAAACAACCCCCAATTTGAATCTCTCAATGTGCAATATAAAGTCTAATAATTGACTATATGGAGTATTTTCCAAATTCCCATGGTTGGATCTAGTTCAAAGAAATTAGTTCCTAAGGGAATTTTCAAGATGATGGTATATAAGCCAATACAATTGACTAGGTCATCATCATGATAGCTAATTTGGTGTAAATTGTTGAGATGTGACACATGAGGGAGTCTATAATTTACTAAATTATGATACTACAGATGAATTCAAAACCCCTTTAGGTCTATGAATCCATCTGCAGTGTTAGAATTTAGTAAATTGTACAAATTCATTGTCAAAATTGTAATTTTCCATTGTCAGAGTGACACAACTAAAAACGACCAATTTTTATGTGGTGATTTTTAGTCTAGTTATATCCCATGACCAAATTTGGTCATTTATATTGGTCTTTTTCAATTTAGTTCTTATCACTTGACCAAAGAAGTAATTTATCTTGGTCGTTTTTAGTTAGCTCACTTAAAATTTATCAATATTGGTCATTTATCCCTTTAAAAAACTATGGTGACCAAATGTTTTGGTCGCCTGGTCACTTATCTCTAATTTTGTACTAGTGTAGGGAGTGTACATAATGAATGGTTCCTGAAAAAAAAGGCCATGTTAGGTACACATGAATAACGAAACTAATGAAAACTGAAATAAAGTGAGGAAAGAGGGAAAACCTGATGGGACCCCCCCCCCCCCCCACAAAAAAAAGAATCAAAAAAAAAAAAACAAAATTGCTAGGGAATTGGGTCCTTTACTCGAAGATGATTGTACAACATATGGAATTTTTTCTCAGTGAAAGGCTTGGTGAAGATGTTGGTAGTCTGCTCGGCAGAAGGGCAATACTACAAATCAATGACCTTATCATGAATCAGCTCCCTGACAAAATGAATATGGATCTAGATATGTTTTTCCCATTGTCTATGTACTGGATCTTGATAGAATTTGAGTGTACTCTGGTTGTCACACCATATCACAGTAAGACAGTGGAACTAAATGCCAAGATCTTTTAGGAAGTTATGAAGACATAATTCCTAGATGGTGATATTGACTGCTCCCCTATACTCGGCCTCTACTGAAGAATGAGAAATAGTTGACTTCTTTTTTCTCAACCAACAAATTAGGATGGATACCAAACTAAACATGTACCTAGAGGTGCAATTTCAATCGATTCCATTGCCAACCCAGTCAAAATCAGTGAAGACTATGATATCAAACTTGGAACCTGATGCATAGTGGATCCCATAATTGATGGTGCCATGAACGTATCCGAGGATGCACTAGGAATCCTTCCATTGTAACTCATGTAGCTCATGCATGTACTTGGAAACTACCCCTACTACATATAATAGATATTGTTGGGTGTGGGCGAGATACAAAAGGATCCCCACAAGCTATCTATATAAGTTTCTATCCACCACTGGTGTATCCCACCCATCCTCAAGTCTAACCCCATATAAGAAGGGTGTAGGTGCAGACTTGCATTCTGTCATGTGGAATCTTTCCATGTGATCTCGAGCATCATTAGTCAGAGAGATATTGATGCCTGAATCATATTGACTCATATCGAGACAAAGAAAGAAACGGATTTGACCCATGTCCATCATCGAAAACCTGTCATGAAGGATGCACTTTACTATAGAAATTGTTGAAACTGTGTTGCTGGTGATCAAGAGATCATCCACATATAGGAATAGGATTTGAAGTGAGTTAGTGGTCCTCAACATGTAGACATTTGGATTGGATTTGCATCTAAAAAAATTCTTGGACATAAATTAGGAGTCCATCTTTATGTACCATGCTCTAGGCATCTACTTGAGGCCATAGAGTGAGTTTTTGAGTCGACACACTAAAGATGAATTATGAATGAATCCAGGTGGTTTCTCTATATAAATATCCTTTGAGAGATCCCTGTGAAGAAAAGCATTCTTCACATCCATATGATGTACTTTCCACCCCCAAGCTACTCCAATGGAAAGGGCCAACCTGATAGAATACAACTTTTCTACCCGAGCAAAAGTCTCATCATAGTCGATTTTGTGGATCTACTAAATCCCTTGGAAACCAGTCTTTCCTTGTGTCTACTAACCTTCCCATCCACTACATTTTTGGACTCGTAGACCCATCTACATTTGGAAAGATTCATGTCTGAAGGAAGTGAAACCAAATCCAAATTCTGGTTCTCGAGGAGAGAGTTGTACTCTTTCTTTGATGCTTCCCAGAAGAGGTTCCCTATAGCCTCTCTATAGGACTTTAGGTTTGAAGACTGAACCATATAACGATGTAAAGGCATCATGGGCTCAATGGAAGTGAGTACATGAGGAGGATCCCCAAACTGATATTTGGTCCTCCTCAGATCCGTTGGATCCCCAACAAGGTCTCCTACATCATGAAGTATGGATTGTTACCACTTGGGCATATTCCTAGGATCCTCATCTACATGTACTGAATGCGCATCTTAATTATTTGATTTTTCATCTGGATGCTCTGACTATGCATCTATATCCTATGAATCCTCCGTCTCTATATTGAAAATCATATATATTGTGTGCTCTGAATGTGTGGAATCATCATTCACAACTAGTGTAAGTACAAAATCCTCTGCATGTGGCTCATGTGGAGCATGTGAGGCACTTTCCTTGAACTAGACAAGGTGCTCAATGATGAGATGGTCTATAGAGGGATCAAGTAATCTATATCCCTTCACACCATTAGGATAATCGATAAATATTCATGGGTGGCTCTGTAGATCTAGTGCTTTCCTCTTCTTAGAGGGAATGATGGACCATGCTCATGATTGAAAGATACACAAGTGGGTGACTTCCAGTTTTTTTCTTCTCTAAGCCTCGAAAGAAGTCTTGTTCTTAACATATCTATGAGGGGAT
>JZKD02S1665235.1:108667-126806 GCA_000966675.3 Picea glauca
TTGTACTCTTTCTTTGATGCTTCCCAGAAGAGGTTCCCTATAGCCTCTCTATAGGACTTCGAGTTTGAAGACTGAACCATATAACGATGTAAAGGCATCATGGGCTCAATGGAAGTGAGTACATGAGGAGGATCCCCAAACTGATATTTGGTCCTCCTCATATCCATTGTATCCCAACAAGGTGTCCTACATCATGAATTATGGATTGTTCCCACTTGGGCATATTCCTAGGCTCCTCATCTATATGTACTGAATGTGCATCTTAATTATTTGATTTTTCATCTGGATGCTCTGACTGTGCATCTATATCCTATGAATCGTCCGTCTCTATATTGAAAATCATATATATGGTGTGCTCTGAATGTGTGGAATCATCATTCACAACTAGTGTAAGTACAAAATCCTCTGCATGTGGCTCATGTGGAGCATGTGAGGCACGTTCCTTGAACTAGACAATGTGCTCAATGATGAGATGGTCTATAGAGGGATCAAGTAATCTATATCCCTTCACACCATTAGGATAACCGATAAATATTCATGGGTGGATTTGTAGATCTAGTGCTTTCCTCTTCTTAGAGGGAATGATGGACCATGCTCATGATCGAAAGATACGAAAGTGGGTGACTTCCAGTTTTTTTTGCTCTAAGCCTCGAAAGAAGTCTTGTTCTTAACATATATGTGAGGGGATATGTTATGAATGTGATTGGAACAATTAAGTTCCTTAGCCCAAATATTTAGAGGAAGTTCCTTTGCATGTAGAAAACAACTAGGCATCTCTTTGAGAGATCTATTTTTCAGCTCAACAACCCCATTCTAATGCAAAGTATATGGTACTATGTGCTACAACTATATCCCATCTTCAAGAAAAATATTTTGAACATATTTGTTTACATATTCCCCCCCATTATCTGTATGGAGGGATTTAATATTTCTCCCCGATTGTGTCTCAAGAAGTGATTTGAACTCATTGAGATGCTCAAAGACCTCAAACCTCTTCCTTTGAAAAAAATAGCCAAGTATAACACGAGTAATCATCCAAAAATGTAAGGATGTGCCCTTCCTTGCTGATGAATGTGGGAATGGACCCATGGGATCATTGTGAATTAGATCCAATGGAGAGGAGGCCTTGTGAACCTTCCCCTTCTCGAACGTCTCTTGAGGATGCTTACCAAGGACACATCCTTCACAAACCCCTTCAAAAAAGTGGATATCATGTAACCCGATGACCATACCCTTATTAATAAGTTGTTGCATGTACCTAAAGTTCAGGTGACCAAACCTCTCATGCCATAATATACTATTGTCACCAACATGTTTAAGTAGTATAGAGGAATCAAGTTCAATAAACTTTGAAAAAGTGTATAAACGAGATTTATGATTTACCGCCCCGATAAAATTTTTGGAGTTGTCTTGCATGTTGAATATGGACACAAAGTCTATCGTTAAATCGACCTTTTTTCCTGATCCTGAGTGTGTAATATGATACATCGAGAGCATATTGACGAAAAGTTGAGGAACATGTAGAACGTTCTCGAATATTCCATGGTATAGTTATGCTCTCCCTTTTCTGGTGACCTCAACTAGAGAGTCATTCCCCATGAAGATAGAAGGCCCCATGCATGAAGTTACAGAGGATAAAATATCCTTTGTGTTTCCCATGTGATTGGAAGTGCCTGAATCTACAATCCATGCGTATGGTGAAGAATGGATACCTACTAATGCATGTGAATTACCTTTATTAGGGGCTTGATCTTCTGACTTCTTGGAAACTTTACGAATGTGATCCATGGGGTTTTTCTTCTAAAGAATCTATGTCATCTAATCAATCTTCTTCATCATGCATTAAAATTCTGGATGGTTCACACAATTTTAGTAACCGCAGTTCTTCCCTTGCTTGTTTTTTACACCTTTGGAACTAGAGGAATCATTGAAGGGTTTGGATTACCCTTCCGTCTATGCCTTTCCTTTATCTTTCTATTTGGATTTAGGATTTTGAGAGTTGATTCCATCATGAAAATCAAGTGCATGTTTCTTAGAGCCCTTTATTATGCCCATTTGAATGAGATTATCATGCTCATGTGTCAAAGCCTTAATGAACTGTGACAATGAAGGCAAGGTCTAGGTTTCTCCTTCTGTGCATTTGGTAGAATGAAATGTGGAGACAAATACACTAAATTCTGGTCTAAGTTTTTTCATGATAGAAAGAACCATTTTTTTTTTATTGTTTGTATTTTTTGATACCAAATTCTGGCAATTCATGAAGGAGAGATTTACATTTGGTGAAGAAATATTGGACATTGTCAAAATTCTTCAGATCTAAGGAGTTCAATTCTTCTTCGAGAAAATGGCCCCTTATTTCATCCTGATTGCAAAAGAGACTGGAAAAGGTGGTCCAGATCTCATTTGGTGTCTTTCATGCATCAATGTGAAGCCACAGGTCAAGAGAAATAGACATGCATAGGAAACCATGAGCCTCGTCCATGCGATTGAAGTTCTTGGATTTTTCCACTACTAAGGTGGGTTCTGTTTTTGTGGCCATGGATATCCGATACAAGCCTTCACACAAGAGTAAGTGTGTAATTATTGGCTTCCATTCGAAGTATTTATATGGCGTTAGAGTTGTAGATGCAGGAAATTCCATCTTTCCTGTTGTTTTGTTGCATCTTTAGTACCTGTAAAAGAGTGTTGGTGACGATCCTTTCTAGTGGCACGTGGAATATGATACCATAAATAGTTTCTTAGATACATGCACATAAGATCTATCTAACAATGAAGCATACAATTCTGGCAATGGAGAATAAATAAATGAGACAAAAATGGAGAAAATAATGAAATATTTTATATTATCTGAATGAGAGAATGATACAATACAAGTGATATACTTTGTATGACACAACTAAATCGCTATAGTATCCAAGATAATGCACATTAGGATTGTTCTATAGATATGTGACACACACTATTAGTAACTGGAGTCAACTTGCACCTAGTTGTGGTTAATTGGCCATGTGGTTGTCAGTTAACTAGCCAAATTGGAGTAAAATGAGGGGGAGATCACTCACACATATAACATGCACATTACTGGTGATTATCCCAATGAAAGTGTGCATTATTGGTGATGATCCCAAGGTTAGTGTGAAACACTTGGTGATAAATCCATTGTTGACATGAAACAATACACTTAACTAGTCTAACTGAACGTTAACTGAGAATTGACCAGAGGGTATGTGACACCCTTGTCTAGGGGAGAATATATTAGACTAAGGGACCCTCAACATATCCAAATAAACTTAGGAAAATAAAATGAAAAAAAAATCATAGGTGCGTGTAATATCTTGAACAATGGTAACTAATGGCACTATGACATGTGGTGATGACCTGGACACTGATTCACCAATGATGTGGATGCTCGCTCATTGCTGACTGGGAACTAGGTGGATGATGATTGGTCTATCAAAATTTTAATTATTTCATTAATTTTCTAAGGGGTCGAATCTCCAAGTCTCCATAGTCTCTTTATGCTTACCATGAAATGCATGGAGCCTTTTTCTTTATAAACTCTTAAAAATCGTCACCATAAATTCATGTGGGATATACATTACAAAGGAAAATTCGAATTTGTAATGGAGGAGGTGAAATTAAATCAAGGGATAGGATTACACCATGAGATTTGATCAAYGACTTCTGAGCAACAAACTTYTGGATATAGTATCTTGATATCCAGGGGTGGGATTTGGACAAAATATACCTTGTTGGAAATTTAATTTAATGAGGAAGAGGATGGAATGGGTTTCAAGATATGAAAGATTCAAGAAKGTCAACATAAGATAATTGAAGAATTTGAACACCATATAGAGGATGTACATGCTAAATATGATGGTATTATATCGAAGTCTAGAGTAATCAAAGATCAAGCAAATATGATCAAGGATGCCATTGTCGCTGAAAAGAAGATAGATGAAATCCATGTGCAGAGTGAAGAAAGACCATCAAATGTGAAATTGTATCGACACCCTCATTACCAAGAAACATTTCAAGGAAGACAAGAAGGACGACATCGATATTATGAATGATGAATATGGAATACTTGTCAATATTCATGGAACAAGGCATCACCAAACTACTCCTCAACAAGCTATTATGAGAGACCAACAACCACTACAAATTGGAGAAGCTTCAACAAAAATACATGGAATCAAAGGAAACAAAATTATGCAACAACTAGACAACAAGGATTAAGACTAAAAATAATTGATTTTGAATGGATAGATAATCGATAATGGAATGAAGAAAGCAGGAACATAAGAAAATCATATTACTTGGTTTCATCACATGTGAAGCCTTTAAATGCAAAGCTTTGAGGACAAATATTTTTGAAGGAGGGTACTATGTTATGACACAAGGGGGGCATATATGGGCCTAAATGTACATGAAATGTGTAAATATATATGTAATAGGGTCAACCTAGTGATAACGGGGCCTCATGTGCAAGTGTGAATAGCTATATATAAGAGATCATGTATCCATTACGGAGATGAGAATTGTGAAGTGTGAATGGTATTTGTATATTTGGAGGGGGTTCCACTATTATTTAAGGAGTTATTGTTTAACTTATCTATCATGGAGTTGTGCTACACATACACATTATGTACATGGTGTGTACTTTTGTTATTTTATGATATTTGTAAGTATTTGTATCATTATAGATGCACTAAAAAATTGAAAGAACAAAAAGATTTATTGGAAATATGGAATGATGAACTATGCATACAAATTGGTTTCCATGGATTTAAAATTGAATATATTTCCCAAAAAATTAAAAAACGGTACTCTCTTTAAAAATATATCTAGTTAAAATTTCCAAAATAAAAGTTAATTTAAAGAGTTTTCTTAAAGAAAAAAAGGGGTCCTATACACCCTGTTTCCCCCAGTCTGTAAAAATAACTATACTGGCCAAGAACCATGGAAAACTTAGAAATGTGAATGTATGATGTGAATGGACCTTATGAAAAAGGTCGATGTAAATAATATTATGAATGTATATATTTCAGGACTGCTGAGAGGGGAAATGATAAAAAAGAGACCACGATGGATGAAGAAAGGTGGTGGAAGGCAACTGGAAAGGTGGCGTGAAATTCCACTGAAAACCAATACCATATTTGGTCTTCACTGGCCCAGAGAACCAAGAGAGGCTTGTTGGCTTGAATTTAATGTCTCACAGGCTGGTAGGTAGATGGCTCCTCAGAAATTAATGAGGGATGGGGGAGGTGAACTGCCCATCTGTAGGATTCTCAGGCTTGACCAGTGCGCAGAAAGTTGTGCCACACAACCTTGCAAGAGGAAAAGGCGTGAGGGAGAAGCATGAAGGGGCAGATGCGAGGGAAGGAGGAAGAACTCTGGAAAATATAGAGTGAGTGATAGAAAAGAAGAGGGAGAGTAACCCTCGTTCTCGGTCATTGGAAAACTGAGACGCAGTTTCGCAGCATCATGGTCTCANGTCAACATAAGATAATTGAAGAATTTGAACACCATATAGAGGATGTACATGCTAAATATGATGGTATTATATCGAAGTCTAGAGTAATCAAAGATCAAGCAAATATGATCAAGGATGCCATTGTCGCTGAAAAGAAGATAGATGAAATCCATGTGCAGAGTGAAGAAAGACCATCAAATGTGAAATTGTATCGACACCCTCATTACCAAGAAACATTTCAAGGAAGACAAGAAGGACGACATCGATATTATGAATGATGAATATGGAATACTTGTCAATATTCATGGAACAAGGCATCACCAAACTACTCCTCAACAAGCTATTATGAGAGACCAACAACCACTACAAATTGGAGAAGCTTCAACAAAAATACATGGAATCAAAGGAAACAAAATTATGCAACAACTAGACAACAAGGATTAAGACTAAAAATAATTGATTTTGAATGGATAGATAATCGATAATGGAATGAAGAAAGCAGGAACATAAGAAAATCATATTACTTGGTTTCATCACATGTGAAGCCTTTAAATGCAAAGCTTTGAGGACAAATATTTTTGAAGGAGGGTACTATGTTATGACACAAGGGGGGCATATATGGGCCTAAATGTACATGAAATGTGTAAATATATATGTAATAGGGTCAACCTAGTGATAACGGGGCCTCATGTGCAAGTGTGAATAGCTATATATAAGAGATCATGTATCCATTACGGAGATGAGAATTGTGAAGTGTGAATGGTATTTGTATATTTGGAGGGGGTTCCACTATTATTTAAGGAGTTATTGTTTAACTTATCTATCATGGAGTTGTGCTACACATACACATTATGTACATGGTGTGTACTTTTGTTATTTTATGATATTTGTAAGTATTTGTATCATTATAGATGCACTAAAAAATTGAAAGAACAAAAAGATTTATTGGAAATATGGAATGATGAACTATGCATACAAATTGGTTTCCATGGATTTAAAATTGAATATATTTCCCAAAAAATTAAAAAACGGTACTCTCTTTAAAAATATATCTAGTTAAAATTTCCAAAATAAAAGTTAATTTAAAGAGTTTTCTTAAAGAAAAAAAGGGGTCCTATACACCCTGTTTCCCCCAGTCTGTAAAAATAACTATACTGGCCAAGAACCATGGAAAACTTAGAAATGTGAATGTATGATGTGAATGGACCTTATGAAAAAGGTCGATGTAAATAATATTATGAATGTATATATTTCAGGACTGCTGAGAGGGGAAATGCTAAAAAAGAGACCACGATGGCTGAAGAAAGGTGGTGGAAGGCACCTGGAAAGGTGGCGTGAAATTCCACTGAAAACCAATACCATATTTGGTCTTCACTGGCCCAAAGAACCAAGAGCGGCTTGTTGGCTTGAATTTAATGTCTCACAGGCTGGTAGGTAGATGGCTCCTCAGAAATTAATGAGGGATGGGGGAGGTGAACTGCCCATCTGTAGGAGTCTCAGGCCTGACCAGTGCGCAGAAAGTTGTGCCACACAACCTCGCAAGAGGAAAAGGCATGAGGGAGAAGCATGAAGGGGAAGATGCGAGGGAAGGAGGAAGAACTCTGGAAAATACACAGTGAGTGATAGAAAAGAAGAGGGAGAGTAACCCTCGTTCTCGGTCATTGGAAAACTGAGACGCAGTTTCACAGCATCATGGTCTCAGCTCGGGGGTGGCTAGTGGTAAATCCGTTGGGAGTCGCTGAGCCTACAGTTGGGTGGAAATGAGCACCCCTCTCAGCAGTTTCATTACTTCTGGCGTTTCTCTGATAAGTGTTTTTCATCTTGCATCTTGAAATGTATATTCTGACTTCTATGCTCATAAACTGTGAAATTATGAAGGCTTTCAGTATAGACTATCTATGTGGAGTTTTGATTAAGAAATGGTAGTTGTATGCCTGTAACAGAAAAAACACATATGGCTTATGTTTATAGATGAAAGTATATATATATATATATATATATACGAATATTGAACCAATTCAAACTTCAAGTTTGTGCTCGGGAAATTTAGGCTCGTATTCATCTCTAGGAATACCCGAAATGGACCTCACCTCCCGAAATACCTTTTTGGACAATCGAACCAAGAGTTTGCTGGAGGATTTGTGGGCATAAGTCCTGAAACCCTGCGCGAGGGAGAATGGGTCCTTTTGACCTCGGTATTTTGGCACTTCGATAACTGGAATACCCAAAGGCATAATCCCTTGCATCTGCAAGTCTCAAAACCTCGACTTGCAAAGTTCTGTAATGGAAGCGTATGGATAAATAATGATCAATGGATAAGATATTGTCGAAATATCTGAGGTCAATCGTGACCGTTAGATCGAAGAAAGATACAAGGGCATTAATTTCTTAACCCCCCCCTTTCCTTCTATATTCACGATTAACGAAGAGAATTGGGACCGTAAACCCCCAGGGTCTGTGGAAGTATCTGGACCGTTCATCGATAGGGACACATGGCTTTCGGTAGGCATTTTGGCATTTTGATACTAGGAATACCAAAAAACGTATTCCCCTTGTTCTCGCGAGTCCCAAAATCCTGACTTGCGAGATCCCGAAGTGTTAGCGTGTGGTTAAGTTAAGTGTTTTCAGAGTTTCGACTCTCAGAAGGTCTATATGTGAGCCCTCTCATACTCGCGAGTTCCAAAATCACAAGTCACAAAATCCTAAAGATTTAACCAGGGATGTTGGTCTAGCGGACGATCACAGCCGTTGATCGTGATCAAGGAGGAAAAAGGGGTTTCCCAGCAGGCGTCATGTTGGACTTTCAGGAATCGAAACTTTGAGGGTTCTGAGGACAAGAGCCCAAAGACATTTCGGGAACGGGAGTACCGAAAATGTGAAATGATTGAGGACCGTCCATCATAGGAGGACGCGTGGCAACAATCGAAGTTTTTGGGGAAAATCCTAACAAGGAAGAGTCATCGACATATCGGGGTTCTACATTTCACGAATCCTGAAGACAGGAGATACACGCATTTCAGGAACGAAAGTTTCGAAATCGCGAAAAGGCAGAAAGTTCCATTGTGGGGATAGGTGATGTCATATTGAGAAATCGGGAATCGAGGATTCAGGATTCTCGTTGACAAGAGGTCGGGCTCTCGTCGTGATAAGTCCCGATGGGAATAAGATGACGATCATATGAGAGGAGGTCATATTGGCCAAGGCATAGCCCATAGGGCTAATTGTCGATCGAGGCCTGTTCGACATTACCTCCTAGGAAGAAAATTTGTACTTATGACATATCACTGTGGATTGTGATACATGTTCGATCAACCAAAGCTCAATGCTAGGCAAGCTAGGTGGATGGCCCTCCTTAGCGAGTTTGATTTCAAAATCAAACACTTTAAAGGAAAGGAAAATAGGGTTGTCTATGCCCTTAGCAGAAGCATGAAATAAATTCAGCTGGCGACGGTGAGCACCTATGAGACGGATGTCAAGGAAACAGTCGAAAATGCACAAGAGACAGATCCCTTCATTTAGACTATGACCATGTACCTACATCAAAAACCCACTGGAGTAAAATATGAAGGCTAATAGATGACCGAAGGAGGTATGCTCACTTACATAAATAGGTTGTATATTCCAAATTGTGATGACTTGAAGAGGTTCATTATGGATGAACTACATAAAAGACCCTATACTGGTCATCCAGGATACCAGAAGATGATCATGGCTACCAGAAAACAATTCTACTGGCTGGGGTTGAAGAAATACATAGCCGAATACTTGGCCAAATGCATAGAATGCCAACAGGTTAAAGCAGAATATTGACACCCAGCAGGACTATTGCAACCTTTACCGATCCCATAATGGAAATGGGAAACCATCTCCATGGATTTCATCACTGGATTACCAACATCGACCAAACAGAACGATGCCATTATGGTAGTGGTGGATAAATTGAGGAAGTCTTCTCATTTTATTCCCGTCAAATCGAATTGCAAAGAAATCGACATCGCCCAGGTATTTATGAAGGAGATATTCAGACTGCATGGTATGATGAAAGAGATAGTGTCTGACAGAGACACAAAATTTACTTCCAATTTTTTGAAATCACTGATGGCTGGTTTAGAGACCAAGTTGTTGTTTAGCACTGCCTATCACCCTCAAACCAATGGACAGACAGAAAGAGTGAAAATATTAGAGGACATGTTAAGGATGCATGTAATGCATCAACCCAGGAAATGGGAAGACTACCTTCCACTGGTAGAATTCACCTACAACAATGGCTACCAAGCATCCTTAAAGAGGAGTCCCTTCGAAGTCCTCTATGGTAGACCGTGTAACACTCTAGTCAGCTGGAGTAATCCCATAAATAGGATTTCTTTTGGACCTGACATGTTGAAAGAAATGGAACAACAAGTGCCTTAGATAAAACAAAATCTGAAGGTCGCTCAAAACCGACAGAAAAGCTATGCGGACCAAAAGAGAACTTCACAAGAGTTCAAAACGGGAGACCATGTATATCTCAGAATTAGGCCAGAAAGAGTTCCCTAAAAATGGGAGCTTGTGCCAAGTTATCACCATGGTATTGTGGACCCTTTGAGGTTCTATATAGAGTGGGACCTGTAGCCTATAGGCTAGCACTTCCTCCCATAGTAAAAGCACATAATGTTTTCCATGTCTCATTATTGAAGAAATATGTACATGATGCTAACCATATAATTGATTGGTCTGTGATTCAGGTGGAACTGGAGGGAGAATTTCTACCAGAGCCTCAATTCATATTGGACAGAAAGGAAACCCTGCTCTGTAACCAAACCATTGCACAGGTCAAGGTGCAGTGGAGACATTTTGGCCTAGATGAGGCTACATGGGAAGTGGAGGATGCCATGAAATAGGCATATCCGATTTTGTTTACATCTGTACATGCATGTCATGTTGATAGATAGAAAATCAAGGATGATGTTCCTTTAAGGGGGAGGGAATTGTAACACCCTGTTTCCCCCAGTCTGTAAAAATAACTATACTGGCCAAGAACCATGGAAAACTCATAAATGTGAATGGACCTTATGAAAAAGGTCGATGTAAATAATATTATGAATTTATATATTTAAGGACTGCTGAGAGGGGAAATGTTGAAAAAGAGACCATGATGGCTGAAGAAAGGTGGTGGAAGGCACCTGGAAAGGTGGCGTGAAGTTCCACTGAAAACCAATATCGTATTTGGTCTTCACTAGCCTATAGAACCAAGAGTGGCTCGCTGGCCCAAATTTGATGTCTCACAGGCTGGTAGGTAGATGGATCCTCAAAAATTAATGAGGGATGGGGGAGGTGAACCGGTCATCCGTAGGAGTCTCAGGCCTGACCAGTGCACGAAAAGTTGTGCCACACACAACCTCACAAGAGGAAAAGGTGTGAGGGAGAAGCGCGAAGGGGAAGACGCGAGGGAAGGAGGAAGAACTCTGGAAAATACAGAGTGAGTGATAGCAGAGAAGAGGGAGAGTAACCCTTGTTCTCGGTCACTGGCAAACCGAGACACAGTCTCGCAGCATCGTGGTCTCAGCTTGGGGGTGGCTAGTGGTAAATCCGTTGGGAGTCACTGAGCCTATAGTTGGGTGGAAACGAGCACCCCTCTCAGCAGTTGCATCACTTATGACATTTCCTTGATAAGTGTTTTTCATCTTGCATCTTGAAATGTATATTCTGACTTCTATGCTCATAAACTGTAAATTATGAAGGGTTTCAGTATAGACTGTCTGTGTGGAGTTTTGATTAAGAAATGATAGTTGTATGCCTGTAACAGAAAAACCACATATGGCTTATGTTTATAGATGAAAGTATATATATATATATATATATATATATATATATATACGAATATTGAACCAATTCAAACTTCAAGTCTGTGCTTGGGAAATCTAGGCTCGTATTCGTCTCTAGGAATACCCAGAATGGACCTCACCTCCCAAAATACCTTTCTGGACAATCGAACCAAGAGTCTACTGGAGGATTTGTGGGCGTAAGTCCTGAAACCATGCATGAGGGAGAATGGGCCCTTTTGACCTCGGTATTTCACCACTTCGATAACTGGAATACCCAAAGGCGTAATCCCTTGCATCCACAAGTCTCAAAACCCCGACTTGCGAAGTTTCGTAATGGAAGCGTATGGATAAATATCGATCAATGGACAAGATCCTGTCGGAAGATCTGAGGTCAGTAGTGACCATTAGATCGAAGAAAGATACAAGGGTGTTAATGTATTAACCCTCCCACCCCTTTCCTTCTATATTCGCGATTAATGAAGAGAATTGGGACCGTAAACCCCCAGGGTCTGTGGAAGTATCTGGACCATTCATCGATAGGGACACATTTCGATACCTGGAATACCGAAGGACGTATTCCCCTTGTTCTCGCGAGTCCCAAAATCCCGACTTGTAAGATCCCAAAGTGTTAGCGTGTGGTTAAGTTAAGTGTTTTCGAAGTTTCGACTCCTGGAAGGTCTAGATGTGAGCCCTCTCATACTCGTGAGTTTCGAAATCGCAAGTCACTAAATCCCAAAGATTTAACCAGGGTCGTTGGTCTAGTGGACGATCACAGTCGTTGATCGTGATCAAGGTGGAAAAAGGGGTTTCCCAGCAGACGTCATATCGGAGTTTCGGGAATCAGAACTTTGGGGCTTCTGAGGACGAGAGCCCAAAGACATTTCAGGAACAGGAGTACCGAAAATGTGAAATGATTGAGGACCATCCATCATAGGAGGACGCGTGGCAACAATCAAAGTTTTCGTGGAAAATCCCAACAAGGAAGAGTCATCGGCATATCGGGGTTTGTCATTTTGCGAATCCCGAAGACAGGAGACATGCACATTTCAGGAACGAAAGTTTCGAAATCGTGAAAAGGCAAAAAGTTTCGTTGTGGGGCTAGGTGACATCATATCAGGAAATCAGGGATCAGGGATTCTAGAGTCCCGTTGACAAGAGGTCGGGCTCTCATCATGATAAGTCTCAACGGGAATAAGACGACGGTCATATAAGAGGAGGTCATATTGTCCAAGGCATAGCCTAGAGGGATAATTTCTGAAAATAGGCCTGTTCGACACTTTGGAATTCCGACACTCGGAATACTGAAGGGCATGCTCCCCTGTGCCCACAGGTCTCGAAACCCAGACTTGCAAACTCCCACCTGTTAGCATGAGGGTTAGGTCTCGATCAATGGGCGAGATCCTTTCAGAGGATCCAGAGTCTGGCACAACCATTAGATGTGAGGAATAGAGGCCGACGTTAAGCTGTGGCACAAATGAGCATTGGGATCCGACGTTTGCTGAGTTGCCCGTTCCATTGGCCATTCGCTAGCCCTGTCGGGGTTCAGCGGTTGTAGAGTCGAACGATTCGACATTCCTGTAGCGCTGAGTCACGTAATGTGAAGAGGCACCATAGTTATTTGACCTGTGATCATGACCCACGATCACATGGGAGCAGACATGGAAAGAACTAGCTTACGCTAGGCCTCCGCAGATGTTTCGGGGGTTTCGATTCTTGAGAAATCAACGAAAAAAAAGTTTGATTACGGTAGTGGGTGTGCTACAGGTCCACTTCAAGATAAGAATGAAAATGATATAAACTCATTAATCATGCTTCAACTAAGAATTAATTAAAATTATTATTTCAAGAATAAAAGTGTATGAAAAGTTCAAGAAGATAAAACCCTAACTACCTCAAGAAGTTAGAAGAGCAGATTTTAAAAAGCAAGAGAAGACTCCATCAAAGGGGTGGGAAGTAGGAAATCAAAAGATAAGAACAAAAGGGTCCAACCATTAGTATGAAACCAAGATTCTGATAAATAAATAGAGATTTCCATCTTCTACATTCTTTTTATTCTTCTACACCATTTTCTCAAGGCTTTATGTAATATTTATGATTTAAACATATGATTGAGTTCTTGAGTGTTTCTCTTGTATTGTTCAAGAATTTTCTTTATACGATCATGGATTATTTACAACCATGTATGTGACTACCATATGTGAGCCAAGATTTTCTATTGGATTCATTGATATTTAGTCTTGTGTTTGACAAGCTTCATTTATGAAAAACTTAGTCAATTTGTTTGTTGAGATGTTTTGTATTGTTGAATAATTTTTATGAATGAAAATCTACAAAGAACTACTTTGGGGTTTTACTTTAATGATTTCTCAGATATTGGAATCTCTGGGAATGATATTTTTTAGGTATTCCCATCAAATTCTTTAATGTTATGAAGACATAACTCATTTAAAGTTCTTTANGAGGTCATATTGTCCAAGGCATAGCCTAGAGGGATAATTTCTGAAAATAGGCCTGTTCGACACTTTGGAATTCCGACACTCGGAATACTGAAGGGCATGCTCCCCTGTGCCCACAAGTCTCGAAACCCAGACTTGCAAAATCCCACCTGTTAGCATGAGGGTTAGGTCTCGATCAATGGGAGAGATCCTTTCAGAGGATCTAGAGTCTGGCACAACCATTAGATGTGAGGAATAGAGGCTGACGTTAAGCTGTGGCACAAATGAGCATTGGGATCCGACGTTTGCTGAGTTGCCCGTTCCATTGGCCATTCGCTAGCCCTGTCGGGGTTCAACGGTTGCAGAGTCGAACGATTCGACATTCCTGTAGCGCTGAGTCACGTAATGCGAAGAGGCACCATAGTTATTTGACCTGTGATCATGACCCACGATCACATGGGAGAAGACATGGAAAGAACTAGCTTACGCTAGGCCTCTGCAGATGTTTCGGGGGTTTCTATTCTTGAGAAATCAACGAAAAAAAAGTTTGATTACGGTAGTGGGTGCGCTACAGGTCCACTTCAAGATAAGAATGAAAATGATATAAACTCAATAATCATGCTTCAACTAAGAATTAATTAAAATGATTATTTCAAGAATAAAAGTGTATGAAAAGTTCAAGAAGATAAAACCCTAACTACCTCAAGAAGTTAGAAGAGCAGATTTTAAAAAGCAAGAGAAGACTCCATCAAAGGGGTGGGAAGTAGGAAATCAAAAGATAAGAACAAAAGGGTCCAACCATTAGTATGAAACCAAGATTCTGATAAATAAATAGAGATTTCCATCTTCTACATTCTTTTTATTCTTCTACACCATTTTCTCAAGGCTTTATGTAATATTTATGATTTAAACATATGATTGAGTTATTGAGTGTTTCTCTTGTATTGTTCAAGAATTTTCTTTATACGATCATGGATTATTTACAACCATGTATGGGACTACCATATGTGAGCCAAGATTTTCTATTGGATTCATTGATATTTAGTCTTGTGTTTGACAAGCTTCATTTCTGAAAAACTTAGTCAATTTGTTTGTTGAGATGTTTTGTATTGTTGAATAATTATTATGAATGAAAATCTACAAAGAACTACTTTGGGGTTTTACTTTAATGATTTCTCAGATATTGGAATCTCTGGGAATGATATTTTTTAAGTATTCCCATCAAATTCTTTAATGTTATGAAGACATAACTCATTTAAAGTTCTTTATAATAATCAAAATTATTTCCATCTTTTTCTTCTGAGAAGATATGGATGCATCCACTTTTTGTATGTGATTTTGAGGGTTGCATACATGATCTTGAGTATACATATATTCTTATATTCAATATTTTCTTCAATATTTTTATTGTAAAGAAGAAACTTGTTGCACAATAAGATTAAATTAGGTTATCAATATACATTCCATGTACAAATCAAAGAAATGAAGATCAAGAGTTTTTTTGTCTAGATTCTCCTTAATCCAAGATATTTAAGATATATATTTTATCCAAATATGAGTACCACCTCTCTAAAAATGTAGGGGGATTCATATCCTCATGAGGTTTTCGTTTGGACCTTAACATATCTGGACATCAGCACTCTCCCAAACAGGTTAAACACATACCCACATGTAGATCTTCTATGATCCAGATCTGTAGCCTAGTTTGCACCAATAATCCCATGTAAGTCCCACACTCCATCCAATCCTACTCCTCCTTGGTAGGACAATCCATAACTACTAGTGCTAGGAAAATACATGAAAACCCTTTTTACTATTGTACAATGCTCCTTCATTGGTTTTGATATATACCTGCTCAAAACTCCCACTGCATGTGCAATGGTTGGTCTAGTATAGACCATTGTATACATGAAATAACCAACCACACTGGCATATATAATTACAAGAAATGTCATCTTCCTCTTCATGTGTCTTAGGAAACTGATCTAAATACAACTTTATACCTACAAGAATAGGAACCTTGATCGTTTACATTTCGACATATTAACCCTTTGTAATATTGTCTCGACATATTTCCTATAATTTAACCATAGTTTTTTGTTTCTCGATCTCTTTTAATTTCCATGCCCAAAATTAAATTTGCAGCACCAATATTCTTCATGTCAAATTTAGAGGAAAACTGTTTTTTCACATCTTGGATAATATCCTTGTTGTTTCCTATCAACAACATATCATCCACATACAAGACCAAATAAATAAGATGATCACCTATTAATTTGAAATACACACAATGATCCTCTTTGCTACTTGTGAAGCCAACTACCAATATATAAGTATCAAATTTATGATACCACATACTTGGTGATTGCTTTAACCCATATAGAGAATTTTTCATCTTGCATACCAACTCTTCTTTTCCCTTCACAACAAAACATTTTGGTTGATTTATGTCGATTTCTTCTTTCATATCCCTATGTAGGAATGTTGTCTTCACATCCATTTTTTCTATTTCGAAATAGAAAGAAACAAGCACAAATAAAATAAATATAATTGAATCTTACTTGGAAACATGCGAAACAATATCACAAAAGTCAATTCCCTCTACTTGGGAATAACCTTTTTCTACTAACTAAGCTTTCTATTTATCCACTTTTCCTTATGCATTCAACTTCTTCTTAAACACCCATTTTCTTCCAATGGGATTTCTTCTAGTCAACAACTCCACTAGATCCCAAACCTCATTCTTATATAAGGCTTCCATTTCTTCAACCATGACCTTTTTCTAGAGTTTTCCATCCTTTGAATCCACTTCCTTCGTAACAATTCTAGGATCATCTTTAGTAATAAAAAAATGAAATTTTGAACGGAAAATAGGTGGAGTATACCTTTCTATTTTCCTTCTTTGCCAAATTGATCGCCTCAATAATGGAGTATGAGGATCTTCTTCTTCCGATCCCCATTTTTCTGCAGAGTCTGATTCATTATCCTTCAAATCAAACTCTATTTTTCTGGGTTCTTCCTTATGTAGATTTTAACCTTGTACAACTAACTAATGCAAACATATTCTTAATAAAAATAGAAAAGATTCAATGGCACAAACACACATTACATAGATATTTTACACTATAAACAAAAGCCAAGAAAACCAAAAACTTGTTTAGAGTCTCACCTATTCTATTCATTATACACACACACAATGAAAATCCCTCATACAAAGAGAGTTTCCTTCTTTGGATAAAAATTTAGCATAAATTCTACCATCAGATCTGTAGTCTTATAATGAACGATCCATATTAAGTACAAAATTACAATATTTTATAAGGAAATTTTACCAAAACTTTTCTTGGGGGCTCCACCCCCGAACCTCTGGATGGGGGCCCACTGGCCCCCATGTCCCTCATCTAGGGCATAGAGCCCCATGAACCCCATTCATTCAGGGTACATCCCCCGAACCCCCGACAAAATGGGGGTAGGAATACCCTCATATGAATCAGGAAGATAAACAAAATCCACAACCAAAACCCCTATGACCCCACAACCAACACTAAGTCTAGTCATGCAAATAATATAACACATACCCAACACCTTCCTTGGTAGGAATTCATGTTTGAAAAGATATTTGATTTATCTAAATACCACATCTCGACTATACACTACCTTCTTATTTTATGGGTTCGGAAGCTTATAACCTTTCAGACCATCTTTATACCAAATAAAGATACACTTTTCAGCCTTTTATCCAGCTTACTCTTGTTTCCCTTTGGAACATGAACATGGGCATCATAGAAAAATACCCTAAGATGTGTGATAGAGGGTTTCTTACCATTCCATGCCTTGTGTGGAGTATTGTTATCTAAGGTTGATGAGGGTGATCAGTTGACCAGGTAACATGCAATACCCACTGCCTTTGCCCATAATTCTTGTCCTAACTCAACACCACTGAGCATGCACCCTAATTTTTCCATCAAAATTCTATTCATCATTTCTGAAACTCCATTTTGTTGAGGTGTATATGGATTAGTATTCTTCCTTGATATACCACACTTCTTACGGAATTCTTTGAAATCATTTTTGCAAAATTCTCCACAATTATCCATACCAACACTTTAATTCTCTTCTTTGTCTGATTCTCCACAAGAGCCTTAAACTATTTAAGCCCATCAAAGACTAAAAATTTCTTCCTAAGGAAATAAATCCATGTATTCCTCTAGAAGACATCTATAAAGGATACATAGTACATATATTTTCTTAGTGATGGAACCGACACAAGTCCAAACACATGTTAAGCCCTAATATTGGTTCATTACCACTTAATTGGGGCATATTACATTAGTAATGTTATTTTATTTATGTCAGATTTATTCCATTAGTTGTAATTATACCTCCTAGTCTCCTATATATACCAAGGAGACATTTTCATTTGG
>JZKD02S1665235.1:131574-141690 GCA_000966675.3 Picea glauca
CATCCAGTGATGCTGAATGCATGGGAAAACGGCCAGAGAAGCTGAAGAGTTATGATGATGATCACGCAGAGCACTCGAGAGGTGGAGGAGATTGGTGCAGTATGAGCATGCAGAGGAATGGCGAATATTGCGTGCACAAGATGCACATAAGCTATATATACACGGTACAAAGAAGAGAAGGGTTGTTGTTGCTGTTGGAGTTGCTATGGTCACTATGTAGAAGGATTGAAGTGTGAGCAAGGACGTAGAGTGCAGAAGTAGAAATGCACAGAAGAGAAACTATGCAGTGAATTGACATGGTGCACAGAGCATAAAAAGCAGAAGAACAAACAGCGCAAGTCATGTGTGCAGGAAGGCAATGAGGCAGACAAAGTAACGAAATGTAGCAGAACAATGATGATTCTGGTAAGACATTGTTTAACATCTTATTACTGTAATAAGTTTCAGTAGCAAAGATTTATATTTCAGGATGGTTGGGAGGTGCTAGGGAGGATTTTTGTCCTTATAAGTTCAAGTGGGTGCTTGAACACATGGATTTGTAGCTTCCATCTGGTTTCAGCCAGAGAAACCAGGGTGGCAGGGTGGTGCAAGGGAGAACTCTTGTTCTCTGTTATATAGGTTGGTGCTTGTATGATTGGAAGTTGGTGCTTCCGTCCAGTTGGTGCTGGAAACACTTAGGGAGTTGGTGCTTCCTTCTAGTTGGTGCTAGAGAAACCAGGGAGTTGGTGCTTCCTTCTAGTTGGTGCTAGAGAAACTAGGGAGTTGGTGNGATGTTGAATGTGCCAGTGTTTATTTCCCTGCATTATTTTGATCATCATTCAGTGTTTCTGCAAAGAGTTTTAAAAGAAGCATAATTGTTTAAGCTCGGTAACAACTGATTCACCCCCCCCTCTCAGTTGTCCAACAGTTTATACAGAGTTCCAATCTAAATTGCCTTCAACAACACCATTTCTCCTCAAACCATCATGCATGTTTCTTTCTCAAATATTATTTTTACATATGCATCACCCATTTTTCTTACAAAAATCAAATTTATGTCCAATATTGGGATGTGCAGAACACCAAGGAGTGTTCTAATCCTTCCATCCATGATATTCAACTTCGTGTTTCTCTGTCCTATGATTTTGGATGTCGAGTCATCACCTAGGAAAACATCACCTCCATCATACCTTTCATATTCATAGAACCACTCCCCGTGGGGAGTCATATGAAAGGATGTGCCTGAGTCAACCAACCATACCTCATGATATGCATGTTTTCTTGAAGAATCCAAGTACATATACCCTCCTCCTTTCACAAAGTTTTTTTCTTCTGTAGAAGGAGCATCCCCGGATCCCTTTCGTCTCTCAACACTTTTGGATTTACATTTCTTCTTGTAGTGCCCTTCTTTTCCACATCTCTAACATACTCTGAAAAACTTGCCGAAATATTTAAATCTTACCTTAGATTTAGATCTCCCACTTAAGGACTTAGATCTATTTCTTTCCTAGGAGCTTCCTCTTGCAAATAATGCATCTATGCTCTGTACTTCCATGTTTTTCCACCTCATATCCTCTGACAACAAGGATGAGACCACATAATCGAAACTAAAAGTAGTTGTATTACTACCTATGGCTACAACCATATCATCCCACAAGTTTGGTAAAGATCATAATAAAATAATACACTTATCTTCATCAAAAATCTTAATATCAACATATAATAGTTGGCTTACCATTGTATTCAAGGTGTTCAGATGCTCTGTCACCAAGTCTCCATCTTTCATCCTCAGATTTTACAGCTTCTTCCATAGGAAAAAAATGTTTACCAATAACTTATACTGATAGAAATCCCCTAACGTATTCCATAAATCCTTCGTTGTAGCTTCCCTGAAACTTTTAGTAATATTGAATATGAGAGACACAACTGGATTATGTTCTTCATTTTTCGATACAACTTTTCCCAATCTTCTGCTAACGTTCATGTAGGTGCAATACCTGGATCCACAATAATCCAATGATCTTTTTCCACCAAAATTTCTTCCATCTTGAGCTTCCAGAGATCAAAACTTTCCCCATTAAATTTATCAATTTATATTGTTAAACTTCTCGCCATTTATTTTCACCTAAAGAATCAATACTACAGATCTACCACTGTGACAACATTTATCATAGATCTGAGCCAAAACCTTAGCCACAAAAGCATCCCCCTAAATCCAATAACAAATATAATACCAAATGTATAGTTTAACCTTGTATAATTAATTACTCCAAACATATTCTTAATAATAATAAAAAAGACACAATGGCGCACATACACCTTGCACATATTTTTACCCTAGAAACTGAAACCAAGAAAACCAACAACCTGTTTAGAGCCACACCACTAATATAATATTCATCATATTTTTCATTGCTTACAATACAATATATACATAGGATCCCGCAACATCCAAACCCCTAATCCATTGACTCAGATTTGTCAAAAAAACTAATTCCTTAACCAGAATTAGAAAATCATCGATAAAAATAATGTGTCAAAAAATTGCTAAAAACAAACACCAAAAAATGCCCTCCCCCCCCGTTTTTTTTAAACGAGGGGCGCTACCCCCACCCCCCTGTGAAATGCTCATACATGGGGTCTCTAACCCCCTATGAGCCCTTCGTGAACCCAACACAATGAAGACACTAGGTCTAATCATGCAAAGAATATAACACATACCCAACAAAACCTAGTAATATCATCAACAATTCTAGTTGCGATGTCATGCTTAGGATATTTTAAATCCTTGATTACAAATTAGTGACGTGAAAAATATATGGTTTTACCTTCACCTTAATGAGTGATCTGATGCACTGATAGAATGTTGCATGAAATATTTGGAACACATAATACATCATTGGAATGATGATTATCTACCTGCACTATTCTAGACCCTACAATGTTAAGAGATCTATCATCACCAACATATATTTTCTTGGTGTTACATTCATTAAGAGAAGAAAAGATCGATTTATCCTTAGCCATATGATAAGATGCTACAGAATCAATAAGCCACTCATCATAAGAAAAATTAGAAGTTGCATTTGTTGGAGATATTACACACTCACCTAGTAATTCATTTTCCTAAGTTTGCTAGTCACTGTGAGTAGCTCCTATTTTTTTAGAGATTTCTAGTCACCGAGAGGATCTCCTATTTTTTTAGAGATTTCTAGTCACCGAGAGGATCTCCTATTTTTTAATATATTTCCTAAAAATTAGGGCGATTCCTAAAAGGTAGGGTGCATTTTCACTTCAATTAGGACTTCAATTCAACCATAGTTGATCTCAGTTGACTGGTCGATGACCACTCATGCACATATTTCCTATATTTTAGGGAATGAGGGTGCACTTCCTTTGCATGAATGAGTTATTCTTGGTCTCCACATTTGTCACTCATTTAAACTATTTCCTCTTAAAAAGTTAACTGAGTCTAGCTAGAAGTTGACTCTTGTTATAGTGTGTTAGTGTCCAGGTCTCATTTAGATCACTCATATCGCACATGACACATGTACTCCATGTGATTGGAATATATACTCCCTAATATTGACACATTACTTCTCTTGGACTACTTATATGTGTCTGTATTACTCATTATTCATGTTTTGATTAATATAATTTATTATTCTTTTTCTCATTATTGTCTCTCTCTCTCTGTTTCTCTCAATTCTCTTGCAAGTTTTATGCATAATTTTCTCTAGCTAGGTTCTCTATGAATGGTTTTATGGTTTTCATACAAACTTCACATGGTATTAGTGCCCATAGGTTACTAGAAGCAAGATGCATAGGTATTTTTTGCAGGTTCAAGTGGATGTTTAGTAAGGAATGATTGAATCAACATAGGTTATTATGTTCATGCCATACAATTATGTTGATTGGAAGCCAAGGATTTTGCATCAACTAAAGAATTTAAGATTATACCAATTGACAATGGCAACAAAAGCAGAGTTTGATTCTCCAAAAAAGAAAAATGATTTTCTCAACAAACAAGATATGGCTTTAGGGTGTATCTGCTTGTCTATTTCTCCTAAAATTTAGTATCATGTTGAATCACTTTCAACTCCAAATTAAATATGGACCATATTGGAGGTTATGTCCGAAAATATGAAATATTGTAAAGATCGCATGTAGGATATTGAAAATATAGAGTCGTAAAAAAAACCACTAGAAGATTAAGCCTCTTATTTTAAAGAGCCTTCTACACAGGTTTTGTTCCATTTATTCATGATGATGTCTACTATATTTCATATATGTTTTCTAAATAAGATTCAGAAGGTGATGGACATGTAGATTATGGGAATACATATGATGATCCATAGAATATGCCCAATTGAGCGTATTCCAACCTACGAGGAGAAAGTGACCTTGTGGGAGATTCAAATGATCAAATGAGGATGAGATTCTAGTTTGAGGAGCTTCCTCATTCACTTGCATCTATCGAACCAATGATGCACATGCATTGCTACATGGTTCAAGCTTCAAACCCTCATCCCTATGCAATGGATGTAGGGAATCTCCTGGAGAACTAGAATCAAGATCACATTCTCTTTCCTTCAGAAAGGAAGCTTTCTAGGTGCAGATGGGTCCAAATGATCAAGAGGTACAATGAAAGACAAGTTTCCAAAGGACTTCATCAAGTCCATACACATAACTGCATATTCAACAAAATCTTCACAAAGACTTTCATTGAGTAGAAGTTCCACACTCTACGTGACCATCTTGGAGTGAAAGACACAATTTCTTAGCATTTGTCTTTTCTTCTTATTTCTGATGCATTGTACTTTGAAGTTCCACACTCTAAGTGACCATTTTGGAGTGAAAGACACAATTTAATAACATTTGTATTTTCTTCTTCTTTTTGATGCAGTGTACTTTGAGGAAGGGGGGGGTGGGTGGGTCCCATAATGTTTTCCCTCTTTCCTCACTTTTTCAGTGTTCATTCATTTACATACATTGTAAAATGGGTACCTAACATGGCCTTGTAGCTAAGACCCATTATTAATTACACCTTAGTAGTGTTCAGGGAGGATGCTGAAGATATTATACACTCACATAGTAATTTGTTTTCCCAATTTTGATAGTCATTGTGAGGGTCTCCTATTTTTTAGGGATTTATTGTAACCGATAAGTCTCCTATTTTTTAGGGATTTATAGTCACTAATGAGTCTCCTATTTTTTAGGAGATTTCCTAAAAATTAAGGTGAATCCTAAAAGGTAGGGTGCACTATCACTTCAGTCAGGACTTCAGTTTACCCACAATTGATCTTAGTTGACTAGTGGATGTCCTTTGCATGGATGTGTTATTCTTAGTCTCAACACTTGTAACTCAGTTAAATGTTTTCCTCTTAAACAATAAACTGAGAGTAGCCAGAAGTTGACTCCCATTACAATGATTTAGTGTGTGGTTTTCCCTTAGATCACTTCTATGGTGCATGGTGCATGCACTCCCTAATATTGACACATTACTTCTCTCGGACTACTTATATGCGTGTGTATTACTCATTATTCATGTTGTGATTAATATATTTTATCATTATTTATCTCATTATTGTCTCTCTCTCTCACAATTGTCTTGCAAGATTTATGTGAGTTTGTCTAGCTAGGTTCTCTATAAATGGTTTTAGTATTTTCACCCAAACTTCATAGCATTGAAGGATAAAATAGAAGCAGAAAGTACATGTTCATGAGAAAAAGAAGAGGAAAAATCAATAATGATGTTGTGTTTATTCATTGTTTCTTCTAAGGCTCTCGTATTTTTAAAACATTTAGACTCTACATGACCATCTTTCCCACAAAAGTTGCAATGTCTTTCAATCTTCTTACTTTTGGATTTTTCTCCTTTGTTACCATTAGGATAAAATACTGGTGGAGAGGGTTTGGGACCCTTGTTTTTCTTGTTGTTGTGGCAAGGATGTTGCTTCTTGGGATCCTTGGATTTATCTTTCTGCTGGACCTCTAAGGCTTTGTTGGATGTACCTGTAGTGTTAATCAATCCAAGTTGCACAAGCTTATCTTCCTCTCGAATTAGAGCATCACAAAAAGAACTAAGAGAGGGTTATTTATAAGAACTCCCTAGAGCTTCTTTGGTGGCATAAAAGTTAGATACAAAAATAAAATATGCACTACCAAGCTTAGCAAGAATGACATATATGCATCGATCTTCCTTCAGATCTAGTTTGAAATCTATAGATAAAAGTCTAAATATTTTGAACTTATATAAGTAATATTCAATCTAAGGAAAATCATTGGGACTTAAAGTTATTAATTTATTTTCTAACTCGTGGGCTCTAATAATATTGTGTTTACCAAAAACAACTTGAAGTTTTTCCCAAGCTTCATCAGGGGTATTAATTCCTTGAAGGTGAAATTTTAAATCATGAAACATGGACATTCCGATTAGTCCACATGCTTCATCATTCTTACTATCCCATTTGGATTTATTTTCATCATCAGTGGGTTCTTGTTCTTTTCCCAATGTAATTCGATACAATCCTTTACTTCTTAGTAAATCCTCCATATGGGATTTCCATCAGAAGTAGTTGGCGTTGGTAAGCAAAAGATCACTAGGAGAAACCATATTAAAATAGGAAGAGAATATGGATTTAAAATATGAAAGATATAATGTAGATGAAAATATCTCGAAAAAATAGGCCATTTCAAAAAAATGACACTATAAACAGAATTTGGATGTGAAAGTTATGCCCTTTTGAAAAAAACATAAACGGTAACCAAAGAGTCACGTGGCAAGCAGAAGTTGGTCCACGTGGTGATGCTCCTCTTTATCTAAATTTTCTTATAAGTTCACTTTTAAATAAGCTACTTATGAAGTGACCACTTTTATAGAATGAGTGAGAATCACTTTTACAATGAAGTTGCTTTGTAAATTAAAGTTGCATGCAAAAGAAAATAACTAAAAAGAATATTAAAACTACTTGTAGTGATTCACTTCTATAAATTAAGTGGAATGCACTTTACAATGAATGCATGAACAATTTCAAAAAAGAACAAAAAAAAGGGACTTGAACTCAAGACCTCTTACTAAATAAAGAAACATTCAACCAAGTGAGATAGTGCAAAACACTTTATAATATTAAGAAGGAGGATGGGGGGTTTTGTTGTTGTTGGAGACAACATTGAAGTGTGTGGTAAAAAAAAATTATTTTTATGTGTTCACACAAAAAACAAAATTGGTTCTCGATAATAACAAGGGGTTAGATCTCGGTTAACTTACCTAGAAAATGAAAGATTTCTTTATGTTTCTGATTTATCAAGATCACATAGAGCACATGATAAAGAGCATACGAAGATAAGAAAACACTTTCCATTCTATTTCTGATTTTCCGAGATTGCACAGAGTGCAAGAAAAAGAGCATACACAGACCGAAAAGAGTAGAAAACCAAAAATAAAAAATAGAAAACTGAAATATTATCTCTGTAAAAATTTAAAAAGGGTGTATGGGAGATTTATACCTTGGGATCTGACTGAAATGGTTGTATCTTGGGAAAAAAATTTGTTTTTCAAGTGAAATGAAAAACATTCCTAACTAAAATGAGTTGTTCATATGCAATGGAATAATCCCCTCAGTCCAAATAAAATAGGTGAAACTAGAGATGCAACAATAAGGCTTCAAGATCTTGATCTAGAATGGGAGAAGATATTAAAATGTGATTTGATACCATCTTCAACAAAAAAAATGTTTCAATAGAGGAAGAAAACCTTCAGTAACAACTCACACAATCAGATCAAAATTCAATGCACTGATGTTTTTTATGTGGTAAAAACCATGCGAGGAAACATCCACAACCCCAACTGTTAGGATATTTAGACACTTACGATTTAGTTAAGATCTACTTGGTATAATGTGTCGTTAGGTAAAAGTGTGTTTCTTTAGTATGCATTAGTATGCATTTGTAGTAAGTAAATCCGACGGTTACAATATGTTTCTGACGTAGAGTGATCTGACGATTCATATTATCCTCGATCTTAACAACCATTGATCCATGTCTTAGTAGCCGATTGGTCCATGATATTTATTTAAATATAATGGAGGGTCATTTGTCAATGATCGATTGTGAGAAACTCTCTTGTAAAATCTCTTTGTAATCTTTTTATTTTGCATTAATAAACTGCTCCAAGTGGTCATGTTGGCTGAGGTCATGGATGTTTCTCCGTAGGGGGTTTACGACATCAAAACATTGATGTGTTGATATTTGATATGGTTATATGAGCGATTTTTGAAGGTTTTTGTCCTCTGTTGGAATACCTGTGTTTTCGAACATGGTATCAGATCCTGTTTGAAGACCCACTCTCGTTGTAGATCAATATCGTGAAGCCGAGTTGCCTCATCTCCATTTTCTGTCATTTACGTACATTTATGGGCCGACATGACTGTTTCATTGCGTCTGCAACACTCGTTTCAGTCTGGAACACTTTTTTTTTTCACTCGAAAATGTTTCTATTTGCCCAAGATACGACCATTACAATCAGATCTGGAGGTATAAAGCTTGAATACGCATTTTTAAATTTTTTTGCAAAGTATTATTTTGGTTTCATATTATTTGTTTCCAGGTTTCTACTCTTTTAGATCTGTGTATTCTCTTTTCCACACACTTTGTGTGGTCTTGGAAAATCAGAAACATATAGGAAAAGGTGCATCTTTCAGGTAAAATAACCGAAATCTAACCCTTGTTGTCATCAAGAAGCGAATTTTTTTTCTTGTGTCAAAAGAGTTTTTTTTTAGCAAGCTCTCAAACAAAAACAAAAACAATCCTCTTGCGAAACAATACAATATGTTTTGCTAGACCATTTGGTTAAAATTTTCCTTATTAAATAAGAGGTCTTGAGTTCAACTCTCTCTTTTGTTACTTTTTTTTGAAAAAGTTCATGCTAAAATTGTAAAGTGTATTTCACTTCAAGTATAAAAGTGAATCACTATAAGTAGTTTTAATATTTTATTTTAGAGTTATTTATTTTGCATGAAGTAACTTCATTGTAAAAGTGATCCCCACTTATCTTTATAAAAGTGGGTCACTTCATAAAACAACTTACACCATGACATGGTCCTTTAGTTACCGTTTATGCCTTTTTTTTTAAAGGAATAACTCTCACATCTGAAGTCCGTTTTTAGTGTCATTTTTTTTAAAACCTTATAAATTTTTGAGATATTTCCATTCTGATCATCAGTATCATTTTTTAAATCCATATTATCTGCATATTTAATATGGATTCTACAAGTAATCTCTTACTTACCAAGATCAACTACTTCCAATGGAAACCTCATATGGAAGATTTATTAAGTAAAGGCTTGTACTAGATTACCTTGGGAAAGGAAACATCACCAACTGATGCTGATAAGAAATTAAAATGGGATAATAGGAATGACGAAACACATGGATTAATTGGAATTTCCATCTCTCTTGATTCAATCTTCCACCTTCAATCAATTAATAAACCCAAAGAAGCTTGGGAAAAGATTGAATCTGTGTTTGGTAAACACAATATTATTCGAGCACAACAATTATAAAATCAAGTACTAACTTTAAGTCCAAGTGTTTTTTCTTGCATTGAAGACTATCTATCTAAGTTTAAAACACCCATAACTCTATGTGAAGAATATAAGATAAAGATAGAAGAAGATCATTGCATCTATCTTATTCTTTCTAAGCTAGGTAGTGCATATTCTGTGTTTGTATCTACCTTTTATGCCATGCAAGAGGCTCTAGGGACAACTTATCAAAAACCCAGTCTCGATAACTTTTGTGATTCTTTGATTAGAGAGAAAGATAAGCTAGTACAACTTGGAGTGATCAACACTGGTGGTACCTCCAACAAAGCCTTAGTTGTCCATCAGAAATATAAACCCAAGAATCCTAAGAAGCAACATCCTCGCCACAAAAACAAGAAATATAAGGGTCCCAAACCCACTCAGACAACTTATGCTTCTAATGGAGACAAAGGAGAAAAATATAAAAATAAGAAGATTGACAAACATTGCAACTTTTGTGATAAAGATGGTCATGATGAGTCCAAATGTTTCAAGAAGATGGCAGCTTTAGAAGCAACGATGAAGAAGCACAACATCAATATTGATTCTACTT
>JZKD02S1665246.1:0-41921 GCA_000966675.3 Picea glauca
GATATGCATTTCATCTACATCACTACACGTCAAGATGAGAACCAGGAAGAGTTACAATCATACTACAAGCTAACAGATGAGGACATGGAGCAGATTACAAAGGAGTGGCCAGAGGAAATTCTTGTACCTGTGGTTGATGCAGAAATCTTTGACACTAACACCATAGCAAGCCCAATAGTCGCCTGGGTCGAGAATGTCAGATAGTCCAGTGGGACCAAGAAGAAGAAAAAGAAGGAGGAAGTCTAGGATATAGAGACTAATGAAGAGGACAATGCCTCTGAAGATAACAGGTCTGGCTCACTCGAAGGAGGAGGAGAAGACAAAGTAGAAGGATAAGGAGGAGGGGACGAAGCAGAAGATAAAGGAGGAGACAAAGATACACCATCAGAAGACCCCCCTACTAGAATACTCACATCGCAGAAGAGGAAGGTTTCTCCGAAGTAACCTTCAGCTAGGACGAAGACACACGCTAATAAGCCCCAGTTAGAGGCCACGCTCACTGACAACGATATCAGTTTGGTCTGTGGAGCTAAGGAGGATGCTTCTAAGGACATATTACATAGATATGGAGAGAAGCAGGAGGATCTATATGGAAATATAGAGAGAGAACTGAAGGAAGTACACCAAGTTGTTTGTTTGGTTCGCGTAGTACCCACTATGCCTTCCTCGTCGCACACTGCAAAACTGGGAGATGAACCAGCCCAATTGAGAAGACTGGCAGATAAAATAGAAGCTCAACTTCAGAGAGTCTGGGAAGAGAAGGAGAAGGATATAGAAGCCTTTAAAAGAGAGAAAGACAAAGTCTTAGCACAATTAAGAGCAGCGTAGGACAATGTAGTAGCCCGGGAAAGTGAGAAAGAAGAGCTTCAGGTGAAGCTCCAGGAGGGAAAATCCCAACTATAGAGAGAAAAGGAGAAGTTGCTCATAGAGCAGGCCATGGTCAAAGAAGTAGTGAGTAAAGCATGTCACTCTATTCCAGGCTTGGCACAGGAGGAGAAAGAGTCGATTGAGGCTCAAGTAGTGAAGCTCGTTGATACCCTCCAACAACTTCAAACCAGGATAATAGACTTGGAGACCCAAACAGTACCAAGCACCTCGCAAGAGGTGTGTGACTAGAGGGAAGAGAACACTAAGAACACACTAATAAGGATAAGAAACCTCGCTTGAGAATGAAAATAGTTGAGTGATAGAAGCGTACAAACATATGAACGCCTCAATGAG
Source organism: Picea glauca (assembly GCA_000966675.3). NCBI lineage: Eukaryota > Viridiplantae > Streptophyta > Pinopsida > Pinales > Pinaceae > Picea > Picea glauca. Next base: position 1,222 of record JZKD02S1665246.1, read on the forward strand.
GATCTAGAGCTAAGGAAGCTGGAAGCGCAGTTATAGGAGACGCAGCATTAGGCATTTTCCATGCAGGCACAGATGAAGCTTCTCACTGTGGTAGAAAGAATCAAGAGATCCCAGGAGAAGCGCACAGTACAACAACGGATCATTTACCTCCAGGGTAGAGTAATGGAAGTGACACAGAAGCTACAACCTGTGCAGGATGAAGCCTGCAAGGTGCTTGAATAAATTGATGGACAGGACTCACAATTGGACCAAGTGGTTGCATCAATAGAACAACGCCTGGAAGGGCCTGTTACAGTGCAGATGATCCGGAAGCTCATTGAGCAGGAGGCTTAGGCGAAGAAACAAGTCGAGGCAGCTCGAGTTAAGCTCAAGGCAGCTCGAGTTAAGCTCGAGGCGTTTGAAGCAGCGATGTCTACACCTAAGTGACTCGGGACGAGTCACAGGTGAGTGTTGGGGGCTTGTTGGCCCTCAACCAAATTTTGAGGAAACCTTGGTCAAATTTGGCCCACTTTTGGACTTCGACACATTGGTCGAGGAAGGAGTGCCCAGGAAGAGCTTATATCGTGGATCTCACTTATTTTGCGGGCTATGAGGACCCAATAAGGGGTTCTTTATGGTTTTTGTAATGGGTTATGGGATGTCGGCCTATGGGGTTTTCCCATGTTTGGCCCTATTGTAAGGGTTTGTAAAAACATAAATAAAATAAGAATGTATGGTAGAAGTAGATTTTGAGTAGTCTTTTGGAGCTAAGTGCAAGTGGTCTAAATGGCTTTGTGCAAGGGAATGAATGTGTGTTAAGGCTTTGTACTTGATAGAGGGTTGGCTCTATTCCTTGACCTAGTTTTGGAAGGAGGATCTAGTGCTTAGTGCACAGATCTCCTGTCTGGTGCGAAGCTCAAGTATGTGGCTTAGTGCACATGAGTAACTGAATGTAAGAGATTGACGAATAATAAAGAAGCAAAGCGGTTGGTGGACATAGCCCCACACTAGGTTGAACCACGTATATCTTGTTTCTTTGGTTTTATTTGTGTTGTGTTATTTATGTTATGAATATGCTCAGTGCTTTGATTATTATGTATGATAGATAGATATGTTATTGCTTAAGTGCTTTACTTGTGATAAGGGTAAATGAAGGTTAGATCTAACTCAGTGCTAAGTGCTCAAGATATATAATCATTTATTGTTACTGCGTCGATCTACCTTAGATATGTTCTACGATGTTAATAAGGTTAATGAACTAATGCATGTCACTTTGTAAGCGCTAACAAAATACCCTGCGAAGTGTTATTATCACAAATATGTGTCCCATCCTGGTTACAGACACTTACATCACGTAACCCCCCTTCTTCTACCTCGAGTGAGACTTCTCATTCCTCGCAAGTGTTTCCAAAAGGGTCGGTAGTCGGGGTTTTGTTGGTGCGTTGTTAAGCGTTGAACACTGGTTCTTCCCCTGTGCCAACAACCTATGATACATGTGAGATGAAAAATATATTTCTAGCAAGGACAGATGAAGGTTGTCAAGTTGGAAAGCATGAAAGAGGCTACTGGTTGGGATAGGAGAACCATGTGGTAAGTCATGATCACCTTAGAACCTATTGTGTTTTGGTAACACAAGCCGGAGGGATGCCTCGATAGAGAAAGTCTTAGAGACGTCTCAACTATAAGGCTCAATGAATTCCTTAAAACTCTTCTTGTGTGAGAAATCCTTGGCAAGGCAAGATGGAACACCCAAGGAACTGTATAGCGGAGAAGGGGNCTATGATATAGTCAGCCCGACGTTGACCGCTTTGGGAGGATAGGGGTGTTGTAATGTCAAAACCCCCAATGTTCAGAGTATCGAAGTAATGTGGACCGTGGATCTATGGATCCTTTAGGACACCTTTCAACTATTCGATCGAGGGAATGTGTGTGTCACATCGAGAGCACATGGGGATCCATGTGTCGAGTGATGACGTTGCCATGTGTGGAGGACACGTGGCAGGATATTCCATGGGTTCGGAGGTTTGACACTTCAGAGGAATTTGGAGGAGAGTCTTTAAAGTGTGAAGACTCCTTAAGTCACAACCAACGGAGTAAATCCGAACCGTCAATATACAAGGGATGTGTGGCGTCAGATCCTTTAATCCAGATACTTGTCACTCCGAGGGATTTGAGGTGTGGCATGTTGATAAGTTGTGAAGTCACAAATTAATGAGAGACATTGATCTAAAGGAGCTTCAAGACCACTCGTGACCCTTAGATATACCCCATGTTCAATTTGGATTAACCTACTCTGGGATTAAGGAGAGGATTACACCATGAAAACCCTGAACACCGAAGTTGCAAAGAGACAAAGGACATAGATCTCGAGGACTACGTGGATGCATCTTGACTGTGAGATCAAAGGGTTTGGAAGGTTGTCATCCCGAGGTGATGTGGCATGCTAATGTCACCCAGGGTGATGTGGACCCATGATTGACATGCCACGTGTCACCAAGATATGGAAATTTTTCAAACCTCCTATGCCTATTAGAGCATGACACATGTCACCCCTAATGAGGACACATGTCACCTTTGGCCCTCACTATTGGCCCTTGACCAAGTTTTGGGAGATTCTTGGTCATATTGACCTATTTTGGGATTTCGACAGCTTATCGAAGGAGGAGCGCAAGACGAAGCGGAGATCACGGGATCTCGGCCCACTTTTGGATCATTTTTGGGTTTTTGGGAAAAGGTAATGGGAATGGGATATCGGCCCATGGGTTTGCCCATGTTTAGGCCTATTTTTTATGTATAAATAGAAGGCTAGGCAATGTAAGAAGTAGTTGAATAGTGCATCTATGTGATGTGAATGTATGCTAAGTGAGAGTAGAGTCTGTAAGTGCTTTGTGCATGACTATAAGAGACTTGCAGAGCTAAGTGCAGGTACTTGTAACAGATTGTGGAAGGTTGAGTGTTGTAACGCAAGGAAGAAGGATATAGCGAGCTGTGTAGATCTTATGTCCTGTGCGGAGTAACAGTTTTGATGGATTTGTGCTTGTAACTGATTGACTAAAGACAATAAAGAAGAAGAGTTTGTGGACGTAGCCCCAGGGTGGGGGCGAACCACATAAACACTGTGTTGTCTTGCTTTGTGCTTTTCTTAATGTGTTTATGTCTTCTTTTGCTAAGTCCTTTGAGATGATTAGATAGATCTGCTTATGCTTAGTGCTAATGACATGTGAGAATGTTAGATCTGATCTATATGGCTATGCTTAGTGCTTGATCTGCTCGATCTGGTCTATTTACCTATGTTAAGTGCTTAAATACATTAGATTAGTGTGGATGATGTGAAGCCCTGTGTTATTAGTGAAGTAGATGTTGATTGCATATTGAGAAAATGATGGTGTTAAGTGCCTTATTAAGTATTATAATCACATATATGTGTCCCAGCTAAGGTTGCAGACACTTGATTCCTGCAACCACCCCTGCCTCTACCTTGGGTGAGACTTCATCTGCTTCACAGGTGTTGCCAAAAGGGTCGGTAGTTAGGGATTTTTTGGTGCGTTTTTGTAGCATTGAACCCTGGGTCTACCCCTATGCCAACAAACGATTTCTTTGTTGGGACCTGAAACTATGATTTTTGGGAACTAAGGAAGAAGAATCTTTGTGCAAAAATTCGACCTAAAAATGAGAAAGCTTCGAGCATAGATCTGTTGCTCTAGTGCGCAGTATTATACTTAGTTTGAAAATCTTTGTCCTAAGGAAAAGAAGTCTGATCTGAAGAAAAGAGGCAATATCCAGAAGCTTTGTGCCCTAAGAAAGGTAAAAGTGAGAATTCTCGATTAAAAAGAGGTAAGATCTATAAGCTTTGTTCTCTGATAAAGGTAAAGAGAGTGGAAAGTTTTAGATATGGAAGCTTTGTGCTCTGTAGAAGTAAGATAAGTGAAAATTTTTGTTTCTAGAGTATGGATCGAGGTATGTTTAATAGAGTCTGTCCTAGTTTGAAAACTTGGGTATTAATAGATAAAAGAAGATTTGATATGAGTAGATCTGATAAGAATAGTGAAAGATATGTTATACCTATGCATAGAAAGAATGTTTGGACTAATGAATGGATTCAGGATCCCAGAAATAATTTATTGCAGGTTATCTCCTATGATCCTAGCGCGTAGTACAGGAGAATTCGGGTATCATTTAAAAGAAAGAGAGGATTAACCCTCTGTTACAGCTGCAAAAAACCGGGACACCTTGCTAAGGCATGCCCTGGGCGAAGACTTGGTTGTCTTTGTTGCAAAGCTATGGACCATGAAGTGTTGGATTGCCCTAGAATGATTGATAAGCTTGAAAGTATAAACATAAGACAAGAAAAACCAAAGGCAGATCCAAAAACTAAGGCTATATAAGAACCCCAAAAATAATCAGAGAAGGTATTGCTACAGATGAAAGAAACCTTGAATGACCACCGACATTTTAGATTATTGGAGATCTTTAAAGAAAATGAATGCATCGAATAAAGAATAGGAGACTTTGACATTGACTGTGTTCTAGACGAGGAAACAGGTGAATATCATGATAGAGAGAACTTGGAAAGCTATAGGAAGGCCTACTATGATTCCTTCATTAGGAGGAATAGGGTTATTCAAAGGAAAATTGGTAAACATGTGTAGGAAGCTCGCTCAGATACCTATGAATGCAAATGGAACTTTGCCAGAAGAAGATTTTGAGATTATTCAATTTATTGAGGACATCGTCCCATTTACCATGTTACTAGGGAAACCTTGGATTGAAAGACATCAAGCCAGACGAAAAAAAGAAGAATAAGTTTTAGAGCAGAAGAAACAAGAGTTAAAAGATTTCATGACTAGAAGAATCGCATACTTGATTGAAGAACATGAGAACAGATCGAAGCTATTTAACACTAGAAACCTAGATGTCGACACTACAAGAACATTAGAAGACTCACAGGATACTGAAGTACCTATCTTAGATAAAGAAGAGGTGTTACCCCTAAGTCTTAGGAGAGAATCTCAACAGTGCACAGTGACTATCTCCAAAGACGATAAGAATTAGAATGGAAAAAGGAATACCAAGATGAAGCTCACTGGGAGGAAGGCTAGGAAGCTAAATAAGAAGAGACCTAAGTTTGAAAAGTTACAGAAGGTTCCAGAGGGAACTTCACAGACAGAAAATTTGCAGAATTGGAGCTTCGTCGGGATATCAGAACAGCAACACATGGAGCTTCGCCATGGAGAGGCAATATAGTCATTGGGACCGATATATCCATTCGAATACCGCTTCGAACGGGTCAGAAAACATTAATATCTCAACACCAAACCGTTGGACCACACCATAACGGACAGAACAAGAGTTAATGAGGCTTCATACCCATTACAAGTGAACCGTTTCCAAGTTGCCTATTTATCCCATCGCGCCATACACGGAGAACACTTTTGCTAACCAAGAATTTGAGCCCGCAGACCAAGTGAATTGTATATAGTGATCATTTCACTCTTGATGTTTATTCTAGTGCAGTATCTGAGTTAATTGTGAACCCGATATTATTAATCCTGAGTGCGTATGACCGACGAGCTCACTGCAGTTGAAGAATCAGTAACAGAAGTACTCCTCAACTTGATGACTGAAAGAGTCATTTCAGAGAGAGGATTGTCTACCAGTATACAAGCATCATTGACGAGAGGACTGTCGGCCTCTCCATCCATTGCTCGAGTCGGACCATCACAGCCCGCAGACGAAAATCAAACTAAAAACAAAGACGATCTTGTGAATGCTAAGTTGATTCCAAGCATATTGTTTTCCTACCTATCACTTCTAAGCAGTGSCATAAATCAAGATAATGTGCCCAGAGACTTCAAGTATAACTTGGTCACTGCGTACCTCCCGAAGGGGATACGCGTAGTTCGCGTAGACCAAGATAAKATTGTAGCATTGAAGTTTAGTGACTTYAACCTCGGTGACAGGAAGGTCTATAGCATGCTCTCCCCACATAAGTACTTGACCAGGACAAAAGGAAAGAATTCAAAGATAATTCCTCAGTCATGGACTCATAATCTCACGCARTCCACACTACTCAACGTCATGAAGATTCCTCACTTCGGAARACACCAAGAAGTGAATGCATGCGTCAAGATGTTKCTATCCTATTACCATGGCGGATACTTGTGGTTAAATYGTTGTATCATAGTGGATCCAACATTGATCAATCAAATCACAGGGCTAAGTATGAAAGGCCCTGACCCACAAGATTTATATCCCGGAAAAACCATGGATCGCGCTTTAGCTCAAAGGATAAAAGACACCTATGGTAATTTCTAGAAAGGCACGTAAGGCTACAAGGTAGATTCTATCCAAAGTGGCGTAGTGCACCTAGCCTCTCAATTGATCGTGGGAAAGTTGGTCCGCAAGAACCGACCCACCCAAGTCACTAGTTTTGTAGTCGATCTCGCAGGGAAGTGCGCAGAGGGCCTACAAATGAATTGGGTGAAGTACCTCGTGAACCAGTTGGAACTGTACTGCAGGGAAGCGCAAGATCAAGGATATGAGTTCCACTTTAATTGGCTTCTAATATTGATTGCTTTCATCGCATGGGAGATGTCGGAAGGTGTGACCTTCTCGTACATCTATCCCTTTGAACCTCTGGCTGAAAAGTTCAATACACTATGGTATTCCAGTGACATGAACAAGCAATGGCACACAAATGTCATATTCCACACATATTACAATCAATTGAAGTTAGCTATCTAGTCCGAGCCTCGCATCACGCCAAATACTCTCCACAGGTTTCGGCCTTTAATGAAATTCAGCACAAATTGCCATTTTATTTTTATTACAGCGCACGCTGACAAGCACAAGTAGCAACTTCAATCTTACTACAAGCTGACAGAGGAGGACTTAGAAGAAATCACCAAGGACTGGTCAGAAAACCTCCTCATTCCAGCAGACCCTACGAAGATATCCAATATAGACAGTCCAGAAACTACGTCGGATACACCCAGACCTAGCAAGATAAAGAAGACCGAAGAGGTCCATGATTTAGATAGTGCATATGTGAAGACCGCTTCCATCTCAGCAAAGAAAGGAGGAGATGGCGGAGAGATAGATGGCGCAGAAGTTGAACAGAATAAAGGCGAGGTTACACCTCCTAGAGATGAGGAGGATCCCTCGAAGAAAAGGAAGGTTTCCCCCCCAAAGCCTTCTTCCCAGAATAAATAAAGAGCATCTATGACCAAAATGCAGACTACTCTCACCTCAGATGACTTCGATTTCATTGTAGCAGCACTGAACGATGCTTTGTTGGCGATAGCAGAGAAGCAAGACACCCAGCAGGAGGAGATATACAATCAAATTAAGGTTGAACTTCAAGGGGTGCATCAGGCACTTCAGTCTAGCCACACAGTCTCCACTACACCTCTTCCATTGTAAATGCCAGAACTGGGAGATGAGCCATCTCAACTCCACTGAATCACTGATACAGTCGAAGTTTTCCTTTGACGAGCTCAAGAAGAAACAGCACAAACCACCGAGGCTTTGGCACAAGTACAGGGAGACATTGTAGAACAACACAGTACTGTAGAATGGGAAAATATTGCTCTGCAAGTGAAGTGGGATGAAGAAAAAGCACAACTGCAGCAAAGCAAGGAACAATTGCTCGCAAAGCAACTTGAAGTAAAGGAAATGGTTCACAGAGCACTTCACTATGTGACAGTCATAGAAGTAAAGACTGAAGAGTGATTTCCACAGCAGGTGGCACAACTTGAAGAAGTAATCTAGCAGCTCTAGCAGTGCATAGCAGACTTGGAGCTCCACACTATGCCTGAGACCCCTCAAGATATGAGAGATCAAAGGGAAGCAACTACCCACAACGCAGTTGACAAACTAAAAGCTCTTCGCTTGGAGTGAAAGAAGTTGAGTAACTGTAGTGCCCAAACATATGAGAACCTCACCAAGAATCCATAGTTATAGGCATTAGAGTTGTAGCTCAAGGAAGCATAGAAGCATGCAGACACACTACAGGAACAGTTGAAGGCCTTGTCGACCGTGGAAAGAATGAAGCGGTCTCAAGAGAAACGCATTGCCCAGCAGCAGATCCATATGATTCAAAGTAGAGTGATGGAAGTTACTCAATGGCTTCAACCAGTACAAGATAAGGCATGCCAATTATTCACAGAGGTTGAAAGACGAGGAGCAGAGCTAGAATAGGTTGTCATCACACAAAAATAGTGCCTAGAAGGGCCCGTGAACAACATAGTGAACCAGGAGTTCACCGAGAAAGAGGTCGTCACATAGCAGTAGCTCGAGCCAAGATCAAGCCATTCGAGGAAGAACTAGTCAGATCCGAGTGACTCAGGACAAGTCACAGGTGAGTGTTGGGGGCATGTTGGCCCTTGACCAAGTTTTGGGAGTTTCTTGGTCATATTGACCTATTTTGGGACTTCGAAAGCCTATCGAAGGAGGAGCTCAAGACGAAGCAGAGATCACAAGATCTCGACCCACTTTTGGATCCTTTTTGGGGTTTTGGGAATATGTAACAGGAATGGGATGTCAGCCCATGGGTTTACCCATGTTTAGGCCTATTTTGTATGTATAAATAGAAGGCTAGGCAATGTAAGAAGTAGTTGAATAGTGCATCTATGTGATGTGAATGTATGCTAAGTGCGAGTAGAGTCTGTAAGTGATTTGTGCATGACTGTAAGAGACCTGCAGAGCTAAGTGCAGGTACTTGTAACAGATTGCGGAAGGTTGAGTGTTGTAATGCAAGGAAGAAGGATCTAGCGAGCTGTGCAGATCTTATGTCCTATGCGAAGTAAGGGTTTTGAAGGCTTTGTGCTTGTAATCGATTGACTAAAAACAATAAAGAAGAAGAGTTGGTGGACATAGCCCCAGGGTGGGGGTGAACCACGTAAACATTGTGTTGTCTTGCTTTGTGCTTGTCTTAATGTGTTTATGTCTTCTTTTGCTAAGTGCTTTGAGATGATTAGATAGATCTGCTTATGCTTAGTGCTAATGACATGTGAGAATGTTAGATCTGATCTATATGGCTATGCTTAGTGCTTGATCTACTCGATCTGGTCTATTTACCTATGTTAAGTGCTTAAATACATTAGATTAGTGTGGATGATGTGAAGCCCTATGTTATTAGCGAAGTAGATGTTGATTTCATATTGAGGAACTGATGGTTCTAAGTGCCTTATTAAGTATTATAATCACATATCTTTATCCCAGCTAAGGTTGCAGACACTTGATTTCTGCAACCACCCCTACCTCTACCTTGGGTGAGACTTCATCTTCTACGCAGGTGTTGCCGAAAGGGCCAGTAGTTAGGGCTTTGTTGGTGCGTTGTTGTAGTGTTGAACCCTAGGTTTGCCCCTATGCCAACACTGACCACGTGTCAGCCTCTAGTTCGTGCTCGCCTGGCCAACATGGTTGGTGATGCGACCAGGACTTCAGGAGTTCAGAAGATTTGGGGTTTAGTATAGTAGAGGAATGTTCAATGTAGAACGTTGAACGTCGACTGACGAATGGCCAAGGCCACGTGGATATATTTTGGGACTTCGGGGAGTATGTGTGCAGTAAGAAAGGGGGCGATCAATGCCGAATGATGAAGACCCCAACTAATAATGCCTGGATAACTTCGGGAGGCCATATCTTGCAAACCAGACGTCAAATTAGAGCCCGGTAATAGTCGTTAGAAAGATACGGGCGAGAAGAAGAGGATGAAGACCTCAGAGAGATGATTTGAGATGATTAGAGTAAGAAAAATATTGATGCCCCATCCACTAGAAATGGTATTTAGGGGTCGGGTGTGTTACAGTCGAGCACCATGGTTAGTGCTTTAACTAGAGGTCAACTGAGGCAGTCAACAATGTGATTTGTGCTCCCATTATTATACTTAATGTTGAGGTGAAACTACTGCAAATATGTGGACCAATTTTTATGGCGATCATTTTGCAATTTACCTTATGTCTACATGAACTACAAAGGCTTGTGATCCATATGGATGACTATCTCCTTCCCCTAGAATATAATGTTTCCATTGGAAACAAACTTGTACAATGAAATACATTTATTTGTCATAGATGGGGTAATTATGGATGACATGTGAGATTGTCTCACTATGAGAGGCCATTGGATGACCATGCTGAGTGAGAATGACACCAACAACATAATTGAAAGCATCAGTCTCAATCTCAAATGGTTGTTGCAGATCGGGTAATGTGAGCACCGAGGATGAGCATAAGTGATGTTTCATATCATCAAAAGATTTGTGTTGTGGTATGCCCCACATAAATTTGGATTTCAACCACCCTTGGCCACTTTTCTGAGAGCCCATGCAATATGGGAGAACCTCATTATGAATCTATGATAGAAGTTGACAAGTCCTAAGAAGCTCCAAAGCTCGATTAGTGTTGTTGGGACTGGCTAGTCATGCATGACTTTGATCTTGGTTGGATCAAAATGCACACCATGCTCATCTACAATGTATCTAAGGTATTGGAACTTGTTCCTGCCAAAGGAGAATTTCTCTAAGTTAGCATATAACTTGTGTTGTCATAAAGCGTGGAGGACCTACTAAATGTGTTACAAGTGTTCTTCCCAACTCTTGTTGAAGATGAGGATATCATCCAAATATACAACCACAAAGGAATTGGTGAAGGGCCACAGGATGTCATCCATCAACCTCATGAAGGTGGTTGGGGAATTCGTCAAGCCAAAGGGCATGACCAGCCACACAAAAAGACCTTATTTAGACTTGAAATTTGTCTTCCATACATCTGTCTATTCTATGGGGAAATGGTTGTAGCCAGACTTTAGATAAATATTCCTAAAGGACTTACTCCCCTTGAGATGTTATTGAAGGTCATTGATTGGGGGAATTGGGTACCGGTTCTTGACTATGATTTTTTTCAGAGTTTTATAATCAATACAAAGTCACTAGGTCCCATCTTTCTTCTGTACGAGAACGATTGGGCTTCCGCAGGGTGAGGAGCTTGGTCGAATGTGCCCTTTTTGGAGTAGCTCTTGGATTTGATGCTTGATTTCCTCATTTTCCAGGAGAGAGTGTTGATACATTGGCTTCTTAGGTAGAGTCATTATGGGAGTTAGATTAATTGAATGATTGACCTGATAGTGGAGAGGTACCTCGGTAGGTGAGGTGAAGATGTCCCAATTTTCTTCCGCAAATTTTTCCACTTGCTTCTTCCGTGTGCAGGAGCCCTGTATAGAGCCCATGGATGTGGACATGACCTTCCATTCATTTTGAGAGTGAATCATGAAGAGGAAAAATTTACCAGTCTGGGAGATGACCTTCATGCACTTCTTAGCTAAGACTAGAGAAATTGTGGTAGGTGGAGATACCTCTAGGATCCTATACAATTGTCTACCCACAATAACAATGATACTACGAGGCCTAAAATGATATATAATGTGATGTTTCCACATATATGGTTCTCATAAAAGAACATCAAAAACTTCAAGTGGGGAAATATCACACAATACCTCATCCTTGAAGGGCTTGATTCCATAGGGAAAGCGACCCTCTTGGCTGACGAGGAGATCTCATCCTTGGCTAAGCCACCCGATGTTGTACGACTGTGGATGTGGTGTCATTGGAAACTCAAATGGCTTCACAACCTCTACTAAAACAAGGTTCTTTTGGCTTCCACTATCAATAAAAAATGTAGCAGAGCACCCTTCACCTACATATGCGAGTGAAAAAGGTGCTCACCTTCCTCCAACTCTTTTGGTTCATTTGAATGGATCTTAGTGGTAGCGATTGTGGCACTAGGTTATGCATCTATGATCCGCTTCACCTTGTCTGGATCTGAATTAGAGTTGGATCTTGGATATGACTCTAAGGATTTCATCTCAGCCACCAATGAATCCTTTGAGTGACATTCATCTATGTTGTGTCAGGGGATTTTATGGAAATCAAACCACTTCCCTGTGTCTTTCTTCATCTTCCCATTAGCCTTCTTTGTTTGCAGCTTAGTATGGTTGTCCTGTGGTTTTCCATCTTTGCTTTTTCCTTTTTTCTCGTGTGTTGGGGTTTCCTTTTCCTTAATTATGTTGTTATGCATTCGTCGATCCATACTCCCTCTTATTCCTTTGCTTAAATTCTTGCTCAATTTTGATAGCATATCGATAAGTGACTCCTAACGACAAGATGTTCAGAAAATCCATTTCTCTTTCGATGTACCTATGTAGCGCCCCAAGGTATTTAAGAAAAATATGTCACTCGTGGTCTCTGATACCCATCTTGGTGCATAAGGTGTGGAAGTTATTTTTGAATTCTGACACCGTTTGGTCCATCTCCTGATGTAGTGTGGTCCATCTAGTGTATTGGTCATCGTAGTTTCCATCAGGGTAATATTTTTCCTTGATGAAATCCATAAAGGAGTCCCAAGTGGGGTCAACCCCAAATATTCCAGAATCCTCTATGGACTTTTGTTGTAAGGTACCAAACATAATGTAATATGCAGAAACAAAAATATTCAGCAAATACCAATGGAACACTAAAATATTAATAAAAGAAATACCAATGGAACACTAAAATATTAAGAAAAGAAATACAAACAATAATACCTTTATTGAAAGAAATCAATATTCACTTGCCTCCTACTCTTATTTATGCTAATTCTATCTTCTAAAGAACATTCTAGAGTAATATCTTTCTAGAAGCAAAAGCTTGTATTAGGTCTTCTTACATTGATTTGTTCACATTTATTAAATAGGCCTTACTAACTAATGTCCACCTTTATTACATGGAAAATATATTTTTCTATCTACATGAGGGATTAGGGAGGTTAGGTCCCTAACATGCCCTCCCCCTTGAAAAAGAGCCTTGTTGTCAAGGCTTAAGATGAGAAAATTTCTACATAATGGTAGTTGACTCCTAGGTGGCATCTTCTAGTGGAGTATCATTCCATTGAACTAACACTTCTTGGATGGTGCGCTGATGGAGATGACACTTGTGCTAGTCCAATTTGGCTTGTGGCTACAACCAAATGGAACCTTCTTCATCTAAATCCGATAGACTGGTCTAGGTTTGGCACTTGGTTCCAATCACTTTCTTCAGACATGAGACATGAAAAATAGGATGTAGCTTGGAGTGACTTGGCAAAGCTAATTGATAGGCCATTGGCCCCACACATTTGAGAATAGTATAAGGACAAAAAAAATTGGGGGCAAGTTTCTAACATTGTTGGGCTTTTAGTGAAGTATGATTGTATGGTTGTAGATGGAGAAACACCTGGTCCCCTTCAACAAATTGACATTAATAACGACCTTGATCTTCCTATTTCATTATGCAATTCTAATCCATGAACAAATTTTCTTTGAATAGAGTACAATGAATGGTCATGCAGACTATAAGATTGTGATAAACCTCTTGAACCTTGGAGACACTCAACATGTATGGGAGAACCGATGGTGGATTTTGTTCGTAGACTACTTCAAAGGGAGTCAGGTGAGTGGCAGTGTGGTAAGAGGTATTTTACCACCATTCAGCTATGGGTAACCACTGAACCCACAGATGTTGTCTTTCAGATGCAAAACACCTCAAATATGTTTCCAAACACTTGTTGGCCACTTCTATTTGGCCATTAGTCTGGGGATGATAGGCTGTGTTGAGATGCAATTGGATGCCTGAGAGCCTGAATAATTCTTACCATGAATTGCTAGTAAAAGTTGGATCATAGTGAAAAACAATAGAATGAGGAATTCCATGGAGTTTGAATATATTATCCATAAAAATTTGAGCCACTGTGGATGTTGTGAATGGGTGTTGAAGAGCACAAAAATGAGCATATTTGGAAATTCGATCTACTACCACCATGATGATTGATTTATTACCTGATTTGGGTAAATCAACAATGAAATCCATAGAAATATCCATCCAAATAGAAGGTGGGATTGAAAGTGGTTGGAGTGTGTAGGAGTTTTGACAGTTTCTCCCTTATTGTGTTGACATGTATCACATTCGACCAAAAATGTGTGAATTTCCTATTTCATACCATCCCAGAATAAAGAAAGTTTGAACCGCACATAAGTTTTGGTAAAACCTGAATGCACCATCGATTTAAGGGTAGACTGTTTGCTTAAATATAGGTGACCTTTATAGAGAAACTCTTCATTGTGCCAAGAGTACCTTGGAGAAACTTGGGGATCATGTTGCAATTTTTGGATTAGGCTGGAAATTTTGGGGTCTTGCAACTATTCTTGGCAAACATGTTGACAAAGTGTCCTTAGACACGTAATTTTATTAATAAGGAAAAAAGTGATTACAATCTGAAGTGAGAATTCATAATCTACTCCTTAACCTCACTTTAAGAAAGAGATAGTTTATATAGATCAACTCTAAACTAAAATCTAGGAGAACAACCAGTCACATAATCACATGAGTATGATAGGTGTCCTTTACATAGAAGCTAGGTGTCATTATCCTAACAAACGAGAATAAATTAATTTCTAAAAAATATTTATACTATAAAATACTTAGAATATAGAACTTTAGGATTATGAGGCTAACATAACAACATGAAGCCAGTTGGTGACAATGAATGAGAGGGTAAAAATGGACCCTTCTTCATATTTTCTGGAAAGAGAATCATCCACCACATTTTCTTTGCCCTTTTTGTAAATGATATAATAATCATATCCAAACATCTTGGTCACCCATTTGTTTTTCTCTGAGGATGAAATTTGTTGTTCCGGCAAGTACTTGAGGCTTTGATGGTCCATTTTAATTTGGAAGTGTTGTCCCAATAGATAAGGGAACCATAGATCCACTGCATGCAAAATAGCCAACATTTTTTTTCATAGGTCGATTGGTCCAAATGTCTCTTCAACAAATTTTTGTTGGTGAAAGCCAAAGGTCATCCAAATTGCATGAGGACTACCCTGATTCCTCTCCCCGATGCATCACATTCCATAACAAAGGTCTTGGTGAAATCAAGTAGGGCTATTACATGAGTAGTGCACATAGATTCATTCAAGGCTTCGAAGGAGTGGTCAACTACTAGAGTCCAACATAAAGCATTATTTTTAAGGAGAGCTATTAGAGGAGCCATGATTTTTTCATAATTCTGAACAAACTTTAGACAATATCCCATTAAACCCAAGAAACCATGCAAAATTTTAAGAGTTTTAGGGCGAGGCCAATTCTGCATAGCTTCAATTATCTTAGGATCCACCCTGACACCATCCTTTCCAGCAATATGAATTAGGTACTCAACTTCAAAGACGCCAATAACACATTTAGACTGTTTGAGGAAAATTTTGTTCTTGGAGAGGAGATGGAGAACTTGATCCACATGGGTGAGATGGGCTTGCCACATTTTATTATAGATGAGAATATCATCAAAGAAAAATAACACAAAGTGACAGAGGAAAGGATGAAAGACATGATTCATGAGACTTTGAAAAGTGGAGGGGGAATTACAGATACCAAAGGACATGACCAAGAACTCATAGTGGCCCTCATGAGTGAAAAATGTAGCATTGGGAATCTCTTCCTCTTTCATATGTGTCTGGTGGTAGCCACAACATAGGTCAAGTTTGGTAAAGTATTTATCCCCACTGAGTTCATTCATAAGGTTATCTATGACAGGAATGGGAAATTTTTCCTTGATGGTAAGTTTGTTGAGGGAATGGAATTCAAGACACATGTGCCAAGTGCCTTCCTTCTTGAGAACCATGAATACAACAAAACAATAGGGGATGGTGTTGGGACAAATAATTCTCGCTTCTAGCAATTCTTGGACAATTTTCTCAATTTCAATTTTTTTAGCAAAGGAATGACGATAAGGGTGAACATTGGGATCAAGACTGCTCGAGATTAAAGGAATGGAATGGTCATGGTCACCGCAGGAGGGGGGANGACATATACTTTCTCCCTCATACTCAATCTATTCTCTTCACTCTCCTCAAGAACAGAACAACATAGAATAGAACATATCAACACTTATGAACAAACCAACAATCTACTCAACCCATTACATATTTACACATGGATTCTAGGGCTCAAAACCCTATTTTTCTTATCCCAAAAACCCAATTAAAACTCACAACAACTCATGTTGACTCCCTTATCAGGATTTATTTTCTTGTTTTTCTGCCTGTATGTTGCTTGTGCACTCCTGAATGTTGTTCTTTCTACTTTTTCATGTCTTTCTTCTTTTAGCATGTCGAACTACTACCCTTCCTTTTCACTGATTTTCTTCTCTTGCTTTATTCTTTGCTTTATTTTTTTCTTTATTCTATGCTAAGTATGCTCTTATTGTGCACTCATGAGCTTGCATGTGCCTTTACTGTGCACTTCGCTCCTTCCTCATCTTCTTTCTTCTACTGGTGCAAATATACTCTATACTTGGGATTTTTATGAAAATTGAATCCAAAATGCTTGTCCAACACCTAAACTCTGGGAAGACGAGGGTCACAATTGGAATGAAAGTTCAGAGGATTTTTAGAGTCAACACCTTCGACTTATGGGTTTCATATGGAGGAGGAAGGACCCTAAGATTGGGTCATGAATTGTTTGAGAGTGGATGTTAGGGTCCTAACCCGCACATAGGTAGAACAATATATTCAAATGTAATAAAGGTCAATATTAATAAGGCCTTTCAATAAAATAAAATAAGGCGAATGTAAGAAGACCTAATAGAATCTTCCGCTTCTAGAAGGATCTTTCTCTAGATGCTTATTTTTAGTATAAATAGGAGTCAAGGGTATGAGAACCCTAGCGTGGATATTATTGTAATAGAGCTCTGCTCAACAGGAGGTTGCCCCCTCGAAGAGGCCCGTGAACATTGCTTTCAGATTCAAAGTGTTATTTCTTTTATTATTCTCTTATCACTTCAGTGCTATTGTGGTGAATGCTCTAGCTATATTGTTGTTATTCTGCCATTTCTAGCATTTTATTTATGTTCTGTATACATTTTATATCTTGTATATTACAAGTGGTATCAGAGCACTTTCCTTGGCAGAAAGTGAAGGTTAAAAAAAAATTCAGGGTAGAGACGTATTCTGACATCTTAAGCCATAGAGATTTGTCGTTACGCGCATAAATGCGAGGTTGAGGGATTCATACACATAGGAAATACAAGTGGTACTTAAGCGCACATCTGTTGGCCACCCTTGTAACCCCTGTTGGTACCCCTTTGAGTGGTAGTGCATCAGACAACACTTGTGTATGGATTGGCCTAGATTACCTGAAGCCCTCTTTAGATAAACTGATCGGCCACCTGACTACTATAGTATCACCGAGAATAGCACTCGGGAAGATACTCTCTAGTACCTGNGATATGCATTTCATCTACATCACTACACGTCAAGATGAGAACCAGGAAGAGTTACAATCATACTACAAGCTAACAGATGAGGACATGGAGCAGATTACAAAGGAGTGGCCAGAGGAAATTCTTGTACCTGTGGTTGATGCAGAAATCTTTGACACTAACACCATAGCAAGCCCAATAGTCGCCTGGGTCGAGAATGTCAGATAGTCCAGTGGGACCAAGAAGAAGAAAAAGAAGGAGGAAGTCTAGGATATAGAGACTAATGAAGAGGACAATGCCTCTGAAGATAACAGGTCTGGCTCACTCGAAGGAGGAGGAGAAGACAAAGTAGAAGGATAAGGAGGAGGGGACGAAGCAGAAGATAAAGGAGGAGACAAAGATACACCATCAGAAGACCCCCCTACTAGAATACTCACATCGCAGAAGAGGAAGGTTTCTCCGAAGTAACCTTCAGCTAGGACGAAGACACACGCTAATAAGCCCCAGTTAGAGGCCACGCTCACTGACAACGATATCAGTTTGGTCTGTGGAGCTAAGGAGGATGCTTCTAAGGACATATTACATAGATATGGAGAGAAGCAGGAGGATCTATATGGAAATATAGAGAGAGAACTGAAGGAAGTACACCAAGTTGTTTGTTTGGTTCGCGTAGTACCCACTATGCCTTCCTCGTCGCACACTGCAAAACTGGGAGATGAACCAGCCCAATTGAGAAGACTGGCAGATAAAATAGAAGCTCAACTTCAGAGAGTCTGGGAAGAGAAGGAGAAGGATATAGAAGCCTTTAAAAGAGAGAAAGACAAAGTCTTAGCACAATTAAGAGCAGCGTAGGACAATGTAGTAGCCCGGGAAAGTGAGAAAGAAGAGCTTCAGGTGAAGCTCCAGGAGGGAAAATCCCAACTATAGAGAGAAAAGGAGAAGTTGCTCATAGAGCAGGCCATGGTCAAAGAAGTAGTGAGTAAAGCATGTCACTCTATTCCAGGCTTGGCACAGGAGGAGAAAGAGTCGATTGAGGCTCAAGTAGTGAAGCTCGTTGATACCCTCCAACAACTTCAAACCAGGATAATAGACTTGGAGACCCAAACAGTACCAAGCACCTCGCAAGAGGTGTGTGACTAGAGGGAAGAGAACACTAAGAACACACTAATAAGGATAAGAAACCTCGCTTGAGAATGAAAATAGTTGAGTGATAGAAGCGTACAAACATATGAACGCCTCAATGAGGATCTAGAGCTAAGGAAGCTGGAAGCGCAGTTATAGGAGACGCAGCATTAGGCATTTTCCATGCAGGCACAGATGAAGCTTCTCACTGTGGTAGAAAGAATCAAGAGATCCCAGGAGAAGCGCACAGTACAACAACGGATCATTTACCTCCAGGGTAGAGTAATGGAAGTGACACAGAAGCTACAACCTGTGCAGGATGAAGCCTGCAAGGTGCTTGAATAAATTGATGGACAGGACTCACAATTGGACCAAGTGGTTGCATCAATAGAACAACGCCTGGAAGGGCCTGTTACAGTGCAGATGATCCGGAAGCTCATTGAGCAGGAGGCTTAGGCGAAGAAACAAGTCGAGGCAGCTCGAGTTAAGCTCAAGGCAGCTCGAGTTAAGCTCGAGGCGTTTGAAGCAGCGATGTCTACACCTAAGTGACTCGGGACGAGTCACAGGTGAGTGTTGGGGGCTTGTTGGCCCTCAACCAAATTTTGAGGAAACCTTGGTCAAATTTGGCCCACTTTTGGACTTCGACACATTGGTCGAGGAAGGAGTGCCCAGGAAGAGCTTATATCGTGGATCTCACTTATTTTGCGGGCTATGAGGACCCAATAAGGGGTTCTTTATGGTTTTTGTAATGGGTTATGGGATGTCGGCCTATGGGGTTTTCCCATGTTTGGCCCTATTGTAAGGGTTTGTAAAAACATAAATAAAATAAGAATGTATGGTAGAAGTAGATTTTGAGTAGTCTTTTGGAGCTAAGTGCAAGTGGTCTAAATGGCTTTGTGCAAGGGAATGAATGTGTGTTAAGGCTTTGTACTTGATAGAGGGTTGGCTCTATTCCTTGACCTAGTTTTGGAAGGAGGATCTAGTGCTTAGTGCACAGATCTCCTGTCTGGTGCGAAGCTCAAGTATGTGGCTTAGTGCACATGAGTAACTGAATGTAAGAGATTGACGAATAATAAAGAAGCAAAGCGGTTGGTGGACATAGCCCCACACTAGGTTGAACCACGTATATCTTGTTTCTTTGGTTTTATTTGTGTTGTGTTATTTATGTTATGAATATGCTCAGTGCTTTGATTATTATGTATGATAGATAGATATGTTATTGCTTAAGTGCTTTACTTGTGATAAGGGTAAATGAAGGTTAGATCTAACTCAGTGCTAAGTGCTCAAGATATATAATCATTTATTGTTACTGCGTCGATCTACCTTAGATATGTTCTACGATGTTAATAAGGTTAATGAACTAATGCATGTCACTTCGTAAGCGCTAACAAAATACCCTGTGAAGTGTTATTATCACAAATATGCTTCCCAGCCTGGTTACAGACACTTACATCACGTAACCCCCCTTCTTCTACCTCGAGTGAGACTTCTCCTTCCTCGCAAGTGTTGCCAAAAGGGTCGGTAGTTGGGGTTTTGTTGGTGCGTTGTTAAGCCTTGAACACTGGTTCTGCCCCTGTGCCAACAACCTATGATACATGTGAGATGAAAAATATATTTCTAGCGAGGACAGATGAAGGTTGTCAAGTTGGAAAGCATGAAAGAGGCTACTGGTTGGGATAGGAGAACCATGTGGTAAGCCATGATCACCTTAGAACCTATTGTGTTTTGGTAACACAAGCCGGAGGGATGCCTCGATAGAGAAAGTCTTAGAGACGTCTCAACTATAAGGCTCAATGAAGTCCTTAAAACTCTTCTTGTGTGAGAAATCCTTGGCAAGGCAAGATGGAACACCCAAGGAACTGTATAGCGGAGAAGGGGATGCTTGGGCCTGGGCCTGGAGGGTGAGTGACCACAAGGAAGAAGGGACTTTGAAAATTCTCATACACTATTAATGGGATCATGCACACAATGGGTATGTACAGGAAAAACAATGAGCCCAGATAAACAGACAACCATGTGGATGAAAATCCATGGACTGCACAGATAAGTATTGTGCTAGATTATGAAAATTTTCCTCTTGAATTTTACACAACAATAAAAAAAATTCGCATGAAATTGTGGTTAATATGCTTGATGTCCAAGATTATTGAAGGTGGGTGACAAAGGCTAAGAGTCTAAAAATACTTAACCCATAAACAGGATCAAGATTTCTGAAGCAGCTGAATGACAAAGTCATGATAGGTGTTACTAAGAAAGAACACCTAGGACAGTGTTCCTTTTAAGGGGGAGGGGATTGTAACACCCATGTTTCCCCCAACTCATAAGTAATCATTAATTATGATTACCATGCTAAGGCATGTGAACTATGTAAATGTATTATTGTCTAGATTTCCAATAATTGACTATGGGGGTGAAGCCATGAAGTATTGGCCATGATATCACTAGAGGAAAGAATTGGAAAACTATAAGAGAGGGTTAATTATGTCAAATGACCCCGAATTTCCCCTTGTTGGGAATGATAAGCCCCTCCAGATCCCAAGGAGAGGAATTAGTTAATGAAGGAAGGACTGATGGTTGAATACTCAACCACCCCCATGGATGGAAGCATGGTCTAACTGAATAATGTCATCTCGAAGTACCGCAGGGTCTGGTAGACTAGGTTGACCCAAGTTTTCTTCTGCCAGAAGGAACAGGATAGGTCGAGAACCATCATGGGAAAATGATATACAGAAAAATAGAGAAAAAGAGAAGAGAAGGAAAAAAGAGGAAGAGAGTAGTGTGAGAGACTCTGCAAAGAGCAGGAGAGACAATAGACAAGAACGCATGCATAGAGCGGAGCACACAACCTAAATATGCAGAATAAAAGAGGAAGGTCGTGAGCTTGATTCTGAGAAGCATCTGATAAACCTCGTAGGGATGTTATGACAGAGAAAGGATCTCTGAGTAATGAAAGAAATTTCCCAGGTGATATCATGGCTTGGCACGGGGGTGGCCAGAGTGCTAAGATTGAATTCCTATGAGTCTATAGTTGGGTGGAAAGGCGCACACCCATAGTCAGTTAGTTGGCCGCAACCTGTAATAGATAAGTATTCTCATATCCTGTGTAACTAAACTGTAACTATAAATTAAAGTTGGATATCCTATGAATGCTTCGGGTATGTGCATGTTTCCTTAATGATTAGACTGTGTCCCTTTATATTTGCCTGATCATGTATTTAATAAAGTAAGGAACTATATGGTTTGTACATGTAAATGCTCGAGCCATGCAATGGCTCAAGTTTAAGCAAATGAATTGTGAGTTCGTCAACCTTGGGCATAGTTTCCCATATGCATGTCAACACTCCCAGTTGTTTCGAATCTCATGGGAGAAGGAGTCTGTTAAGCTTAGGAGAAAGAGAAAAAATCAAGTGTCAACGCCTAAGTCTTTTAGAACTGACAAATCTAAGGAAGGATAGTGAGATTTAAGTATCAAAAGGGAAGATCCTTTCATTTGGAAGATGATCGAATGAGATCCATTTAAGAGACAGATCCTCTGAAGTCTTGAAGCCCGAAGTTAATTTGGGTCGTAGATCTGAGGATGCTTGGGAACTATTCCAGTTGTCGGATCTATGATATAGTCAGCCCGACGTTGACCGCTTTGGGAGGATAGGGGTGTTGTAATGTCAAAACCCCCAATGTTCAGAGTATCGAAGTAATGTGGACCGTGGATCTATGGATCCTTTAGGACACCTTTCAACTATTCGATCGAGGGAATGTGTGTGTCACATCGAGAGCACATGGGGATCCATGTGTCGAGTGATGACGTTGCCATGTGTGGAGGACACGTGGCAGGATATTCCATGGGTTCGGAGGTTTGACACTTCAGAGGAATTTGGAGGAGAGTCTTTAAAGTGTGAAGACTCCTTAAGTCACAACCAACGGAGTAAATCCGAACCGTCAATATACAAGGGATGTGTGGCGTCAGATCCTTTAATCCAGATACTTGTCACTCCGAGGGATTTGAGGTGTGGCATGTTGATAAGTTGTGAAGTCACAAATTAATGAGAGACATTGATCTAAAGGAGCTTCAAGACCACTCGTGACCCTTAGATATACCCCATGTTCAATTTGGATTAACCTACTCTGGGATTAAGGAGAGGATTACACCATGAAAACCCTGAACACCGAAGTTGCAAAGAGACAAAGGACATAGATCTCGAGGACTACGTGGATGCATCTTGACTGTGAGATCAAAGGGTTTGGAAGGTTGTCATCCCGAGGTGATGTGGCATGCTAATGTCACCCAGGGTGATGTGGACCCATGATTGACATGCCACGTGTCACCAAGATATGGAAATTTTTCAAACCTCCTATGCCTATTAGAGCATGACACATGTCACCCCTAATGAGGACACATGTCACCTTTGGCCCTCACTATTGGCCCTTGACCAAGTTTTGGGAGATTCTTGGTCATATTGACCTATTTTGGGATTTCGACAGCTTATCGAAGGAGGAGCGCAAGACGAAGCGGAGATCACGGGATCTCGGCCCACTTTTGGATCATTTTTGGGTTTTTGGGAAAAGGTAATGGGAATGGGATATCGGCCCATGGGTTTGCCCATGTTTAGGCCTATTTTTTATGTATAAATAGAAGGCTAGGCAATGTAAGAAGTAGTTGAATAGTGCATCTATGTGATGTGAATGTATGCTAAGTGAGAGTAGAGTCTGTAAGTGCTTTGTGCATGACTATAAGAGACTTGCAGAGCTAAGTGCAGGTACTTGTAACAGATTGTGGAAGGTTGAGTGTTGTAACGCAAGGAAGAAGGATATAGCGAGCTGTGTAGATCTTATGTCCTGTGCGGAGTAACAGTTTTGATGGATTTGTGCTTGTAACTGATTGACTAAAGACAATAAAGAAGAAGAGTTTGTGGACGTAGCCCCAGGGTGGGGGCGAACCACATAAACACTGTGTTGTCTTGCTTTGTGCTTTTCTTAATGTGTTTATGTCTTCTTTTGCTAAGTCCTTTGAGATGATTAGATAGATCTGCTTATGCTTAGTGCTAATGACATGTGAGAATGTTAGATCTGATCTATATGGCTATGCTTAGTGCTTGATCTGCTCGATCTGGTCTATTTACCTATGTTAAGTGCTTAAATACATTAGATTAGTGTGGATGATGTGAAGCCCTGTGTTATTAGTGAAGTAGATGTTGATTGCATATTGAGAAAATGATGGTGTTAAGTGCCTTATTAAGTATTATAATCACATATATGTGTCCCAGCTAAGGTTGCAGACACTTGATTCCTGCAACCACCCCTGCCTCTACCTTGGGTGAGACTTCATCTGCTTCACAGGTGTTGCCAAAAGGGTCGGTAGTTAGGGATTTTTTGGTGCGTTTTTGTAGCATTGAACCCTGGGTCTACCCCTATGCCAACAAACGATTTCTTTGTTGGGACCTGAAACTATGATTTTTGGGAACTAAGGAAGAAGAATCTTTGTGCAAAAATTCGACCTAAAAATGAGAAAGCTTCGAGCATAGATCTGTTGCTCTAGTGCGCAGTATTATACTTAGTTTGAAAATCTTTGTCCTAAGGAAAAGAAGTCTGATCTGAAGAAAAGAGGCAATATCCAGAAGCTTTGTGCCCTAAGAAAGGTAAAAGTGAGAATTCTCGATTAAAAAGAGGTAAGATCTATAAGCTTTGTTCTCTGATAAAGGTAAAGAGAGTGGAAAGTTTTAGATATGGAAGCTTTGTGCTCTGTAGAAGTAAGATAAGTGAAAATTTTTGTTTCTAGAGTATGGATCGAGGTATGTTTAATAGAGTCTGTCCTAGTTTGAAAACTTGGGTATTAATAGATAAAAGAAGATTTGATATGAGTAGATCTGATAAGAATAGTGAAAGATATGTTATACCTATGCATAGAAAGAATGTTTGGACTAATGAATGGATTCAGGATCCCAGAAATAATTTATTGCAGGTTATCTCCTATGATCCTAGCGCGTAGTACAGGAGAATTCGGGTATCATTTAAAAGAAAGAGAGGATTAACCCTCTGTTACAGCTGCAAAAAACCGGGACACCTTGCTAAGGCATGCCCTGGGCGAAGACTTGGTTGTCTTTGTTGCAAAGCTATGGACCATGAAGTGTTGGATTGCCCTAGAATGATTGATAAGCTTGAAAGTATAAACATAAGACAAGAAAAACCAAAGGCAGATCCAAAAACTAAGGCTATATAAGAACCCCAAAAATAATCAGAGAAGGTATTGCTACAGATGAAAGAAACCTTGAATGACCACCGACATTTTAGATTATTGGAGATCTTTAAAGAAAATGAATGCATCGAATAAAGAATAGGAGACTTTGACATTGACTGTGTTCTAGACGAGGAAACAGGTGAATATCATGATAGAGAGAACTTGGAAAGCTATAGGAAGGCCTACTATGATTCCTTCATTAGGAGGAATAGGGTTATTCAAAGGAAAATTGGTAAACATGTGTAGGAAGCTCGCTCAGATACCTATGAATGCAAATGGAACTTTGCCAGAAGAAGATTTTGAGATTATTCAATTTATTGAGGACATCGTCCCATTTACCATGTTACTAGGGAAACCTTGGATTGAAAGACATCAAGCCAGACGAAAAAAAGAAGAATAAGTTTTAGAGCAGAAGAAACAAGAGTTAAAAGATTTCATGACTAGAAGAATCGCATACTTGATTGAAGAACATGAGAACAGATCGAAGCTATTTAACACTAGAAACCTAGATGTCGACACTACAAGAACATTAGAAGACTCACAGGATACTGAAGTACCTATCTTAGATAAAGAAGAGGTGTTACCCCTAAGTCTTAGGAGAGAATCTCAACAGTGCACAGTGACTATCTCCAAAGACGATAAGAATTAGAATGGAAAAAGGAATACCAAGATGAAGCTCACTGGGAGGAAGGCTAGGAAGCTAAATAAGAAGAGACCTAAGTTTGAAAAGTTACATAAGGTTCCAAAGGGAACTTCACAGACAGAAAATTTGCAGAATTGGAGCTTCGTCGGGATATCAGAACAGCAACACATGGAACTTCGCCATGGAGAGGCAATATAGTCATTGGGACCGATATATCCATTCGACTACCGCTTCGAACGGGTCAGAAAACATTAATATCTCAACACCAAACTGTTGGACCACACCATAACGGACAGAACAAGAGTTAATGAGGCTTCATACCCATTACAAGTGAACCGTTTCCAAGTTGCCTATTTATCCCATCGCGCCATGCACGGAGAACACTTTTGCTAACCAAGAATTTGAGCCCGCAGACCAAGTGAATTGTATACAGTGATCATTTCACTCTTGATGTTTATTCTAGTGCAGTATATGAGTTAATTGTGAACCCGATATTATTAATCCTGAGTGCGTATGACCGACGAGCTCACTGCAGTTGAAGAATCAGTAACAGAAGTACTCCTCAACTTGATGATTGAAAGAGTCATTTCAAAGAGAGGATTGTCTACCAGTATACAAGCATCATTGACGAGAGGACTGTCGACCTCTCCATCCATTGCTCGAGTCGGACCATCACAGCCCGCAGACGAAAATCAAACTAAAAACAAAGACGATCTTGTGAATGCTAAGTTGATTCCAAGCATATTGTTTTCCTACCTATCACTTCTAAGCAGTGCCATAAATCAAGATAATGTGCCCAGAGACTTCAAGTATAACTTGGTCACTGCGTACCTCCCGAAGGGGATACGCGTAGTTCGCGTAGACCAAGATAAGATTGTAGCATTGAAGTTTAGTGACTTCAACCTCGGTGACAGGAAGGTCTATAGCATGCTCTCCCCACATAAGTACTTGACCAGGACAAAAGGAAAGAATTCAAAGATAATTCCTCAGTCATGGACTCATAATCTCACGCAGTCCACACTACTCAACGTCATGAAGATTCCTCACTTCGGAAAACACCAAGAAGTGAATGCATGCGTCAAGATGTTGCTATCCTATTACCATGGCGGATACTTGTGGTTAAATTGTTGTATCATAGTGGATCCAACATTGATCAATCAAATCACAGGGCTAAGTATGAAAGGCCCTGACCCACAAGATTTATATCCCGGAAAAACCATGGATCGCGCTTTAGCTCAAAGGATAAAAGACACCTATGGTAATTTCTAGAAAGGCACGTAAGGCTACAAGGTAGATTCTATCCAAAGTGGCGTAGTGCACCTAGCCTCTCAATTGATCGTGGGAAAGTTGGTCCGCAAGAACCGACCCACCCAAGTCACTAGTTTTGTAGTCGATCTCGCAGGGAAGTGCGCAGAGGGCCTACAAATGAATTGGGTGAAGTACCTCGTGAACCAGTTGGAACTGTACTGCAGGGAAGCGCAAGATCAAGGATATGAGTTCCACTTTAATTGGCTTCTAATATTGATTGCTTTCATCGCATGGGAGATGTCGGAAGGTGTGACCTTCTCGTACATCTATCCCTTTGAACCTCTGGCTGAAAAGTTCAATACACTATGGTATTCCAGTGACATGAACAAGCAATGGCACACAAATGTCATATTCCACACATATTACAATCAATTGAAGTTAGCTATCTAGTCCGAGCCTCGCATCACGCCAAATACTCTCCACAGGTTTCGGCCTTTAATGAAATTCAGCACAAATTGCCATTTTATTTTTATTACAGCGCACGCTGACAAGCACAAGTAGCAACTTCAATCTTACTACAAGCTGACAGAGGAGGACTTAGAAGAAATCACCAAGGACTGGTCAGAAAACCTCCTCATTCCAGCAGACCCTACGAAGATATCCAATATAGACAGTCCAGAAACTACGTCGGATACACCCAGACCTAGCAAGATAAAGAAGACCGAAGAGGTCCATGATTTAGATAGTGCATATGTGAAGACCGCTTCCATCTCAGCAAAGAAAGGAGGAGATGGCGGAGAGATAGATGGCGCAGAAGTTGAACAGAATAAAGGCGAGGTTACACCTCCTAGAGATGAGGAGGATCCCTCGAAGAAAAGGAAGGTTTCCCCCCCAAAGCCTTCTTCCCAGAATAAATAAAGAGCATCTATGACCAAAATGCAGACTACTCTCACCTCAGATGACTTCGATTTCATTGTAGCAGCACTGAACGATGCTTTGTTGGCGATAGCAGAGAAGCAAGACACCCAGCAGGAGGAGATATACAATCAAATTAAGGTTGAACTTCAAGGGGTGCATCAGGCACTTCAGTCTAGCCACACAGTCTCCACTACACCTCTTCCATTGTAAATGCCAGAACTGGGAGATGAGCCATCTCAACTCCACTGAATCACTGATACAGTCGAAGTTTTCCTTTGACGAGCTCAAGAAGAAACAGCACAAACCACCGAGGCTTTGGCACAAGTACAGGGAGACATTGTAGAACAACACAGTACTGTAGAATGGGAAAATATTGCTCTGCAAGTGAAGTGGGATGAAGAAAAAGCACAACTGCAGCAAAGCAAGGAACAATTGCTCGCAAAGCAACTTGAAGTAAAGGAAATGGTTCACAGAGCACTTCACTATGTGACAGTCATAGAAGTAAAGACTGAAGAGTGATTTCCACAGCAGGTGGCACAACTTGAAGAAGTAATCTAGCAGCTCTAGCAGTGCATAGCAGACTTGGAGCTCCACACTATGCCTGAGACCCCTCAAGATATGAGAGATCAAAGGGAAGCAACTACCCACAACGCAGTTGACAAACTAAAAGCTCTTCGCTTGGAGTGAAAGAAGTTGAGTAACTGTAGTGCCCAAACATATGAGAACCTCACCAAGAATCCATAGTTATAGGCATTAGAGTTGTAGCTCAAGGAAGCATAGAAGCATGCAGACACACTACAGGAACAGTTGAAGGCCTTGTCGACCGTGGAAAGAATGAAGCGGTCTCAAGAGAAACGCATTGCCCAGCAGCAGATCCATATGATTCAAAGTAGAGTGATGGAAGTTACTCAATGGCTTCAACCAGTACAAGATAAGGCATGCCAATTATTCACAGAGGTTGAAAGACGAGGAGCAGAGCTAGAATAGGTTGTCATCACACAAAAACAGTGCCTAGAAGGGCCCGTGAACGACATAGTGAACCAGGAGTTCACCGAGAAAGAGGTCGTCGCATAGCAGTAGCTCGAGCCAAGATCAAGCCATTCGAGGCAGAACTAGTCATATCCGAGTGACTCAGGACAAGTCACAGGTGAGTGTTGGGGGCATGTTGGCCCTTGACCAAGTTTTGGGAGTTTCTTGGTCATATTGACCTATTTTGGGACTTTGACAGCCTATCGAAGGAGGAGCTCAAGACGAAGCGGAGATCACAAGATCTCGACCCACTTTTGGATCCTTTTTGGGGTTTTGGGAATATGTAACAGGAATGGGATGTCGGCCCATGGGTTTACCCATGTTTAGGCCTATTTTGTATGTATAAATAGAAGGCTAGGCAATGTAAGAAGTAGTTGAATAGTGCATCTATGTGATTTGAATGTATGCTAAGTGCGAGTAGAGTCTGTAAGTGATTTGTGCATGACTGTAAGAGACCTGCAGAGCTAAGTGCAGGTACTTGTAACAGATTGCGGAAGGTTGAGTGTTGTAATGCAAGGAAGAAGGATCTAGCGAGTTGTGCAGATCTTATGTTCTATGCGAAGTAAGGGTTTTGAATTCTTTGTGCTTGTAATCGATTGACTGAAAACAATAAAGAAGAAGAGTTGGTGGACGTAGCCCCAGGGTGGGGGTGTACCACGTAAACATTGTGTTGTCTTGCTTTGTGCTTGTCTTAATGTGTTTATGTCTTCTTTTGCTAAGTGCTTTGAGATGATTAGATAGATCTGCTTATGCTTAGTGCTAATGACATGTGAGAATGTTAGATCTGATCTATATGGCTATGCTTAGTGCTTGATCTACTCGATCTGGTCTATTTACCTATGTTAAGTGCTTAAATACATTAGATTAGTGTGGATGATGTGAAGCCCTATGTTATTAGCGAAGTAGATGTTGATTTCATATTGAGGAACTGATGGTTCTAAGTGCCTTATTAAGTATTATAATCACATATCTCTATCCCAGCTAAGGTTGCAGACACTTGATTCCTGCAACCACCCCTACCTCTACCTTGGGTGAGACTTCATCTTCTACGCAGGTGTTGCCGAAAGGGCCAGTAGTTAGGGCTTTGTTGGTGCGTTGTTGGTGCGTTGAACCCTGGGTCTACCCCTGTGCCAACACTGACCACGTGTCAGCCTCTAGTTCGTGCTCGCCTAGCCAACATGGTTGGTGATGCGACCAGGACTTCAGGAGTTCAGAAGATTTGGGGTTTAGTATAGTAGAGGAATGTTCAATGTAGAATGTTGAACGTCGACTGACGAATGGCCAAGGCCACGTGGATATATTTTGGGACTTCGGGGAGTATGCGTGCAGTAAGAAAGGGGGCGATCAATGCCGAATGATGAAGACCCCAACTAATAATTCCTGGATAACTTCGGGAGGCCATATCTTGCAAACCAGAGGTCAAATTAGAGCCCGGTAATAATCGTTAGAAAGATACGGGCGAGAAGAAGAGGATGAAGACCTCAGAGAGATGATTTGAGATGATTAGAGTAAGCAAAATATTGATGCCCCATCCACTAGAAATGGTATTTAGGGGTCGGGTGTGTTACAGTCGAGCACCATGGTTAGTTCTTTAACTAGAGGTCAACTGAGGCAGTCAACAATGTGATTTGTGCTCCCATTATTATACTTAATGTTGAGGTGAAACTACTGCAAATATGTGGACCAATTTTTATGGCGATCATTTTGCAATTTACCTTATGTCTACATGAACTACAAAGGCTTGTGATCCATATGGATGACTATCTCCTTCCCCTAGAATATAATGTTTCCATTGGAAACAAACTTGTACAATGAAATACATTTATTTGTCATAGATGGGGTAATTATGGATGACATGTGAGATTGTCTCACTATGAGAGGCCATTGGATGACCATGCTGAGTGAGAATGACACCAACAACATAATTGAAAGCATCAGTCTCAATCTCAAATGGTTGTTGCAGATCGGGTAATGTGAGCACCGAGGATGAGCATAAGTGATGTTTCATATCATCAAAAGATTTGTGTTGTGGTATGCCCCACATAAATTTGGATTTCAACCACCCTTGGCCACTTTTCTGAGAGCCCATGCAATATGGGAGAACCTCATTATGAATCTATGATAGAAGTTGACAAGTCCTAAGAAGCTCCAAAGCTCGATTAGTGTTGTTGGGACTGGCTAGTCATGCATGACTTTGATCTTGGTTGGATCAAAATGCACACCATGCTCATCTACAATGTATCTAAGGTATTGGAACTTGTTCCTGCCAAAGGAGAATTTCTCTAAGTTAGCATATAACTTGTGTTGTCATAAAGCGTGGAGGACCTACTAAATGTGTTACAAGTGTTCTTCCCAACTCTTGTTGAAGATGAGGATATCATCCAAATATACAACCACAAAGGAATTGGTGAAGGGCCACAGGATGTCATCCATCAACCTCATGAAGGTGGTTGGGGAATTCGTCAAGCCAAAGGGCATGACCAGCCACACAAAAAGACCTTATTTAGACTTGAAATTTGTCTTCCATACATCTGTCTATTCTATGGGGAAATGGTTGTAGCCAGACTTTAGATAAATATTCCTAAAGGACTTACTCCCCTTGAGATGTTATTGAAGGTCATTGATTGGGGGAATTGGGTACCGGTTCTTGACTATGATTTTTTTCAGAGTTTTATAATCAATACAAAGTCACTAGGTCCCATCTTTCTTCTGTACGAGAACGATTGGGCTTCCGCAGGGTGAGGAGCTTGGTCGAATGTGCCCTTTTTGGAGTAGCTCTTGGATTTGATGCTTGATTTCCTCATTTTCCAGGAGAGAGTGTTGATACATTGGCTTCTTAGGTAGAGTCATTATGGGAGTTAGATTAATTGAATGATTGACCTGATAGTGGAGAGGTACCTCGGTAGGTGAGGTGAAGATGTCCCAATTTTCTTCCGCAAATTTTTCCACTTGCTTCTTCCGTGTGCAGGAGCCCTGTATAGAGCCCATGGATGTGGACATGACCTTCCATTCATTTTGAGAGTGAATCATGAAGAGGAAAAATTTACCAGTCTGGGAGATGACCTTCATGCACTTCTTAGCTAAGACTAGAGAAATTGTGGTAGGTGGAGATACCTCTAGGATCCTATACAATTGTCTACCCACAATAACAATGATACTACGAGGCCTAAAATGATATATAATGTGATGTTTCCACATATATGGTTCTCATAAAAGAACATCAAAAACTTCAAGTGGGGAAATATCACACAATACCTCATCCTTGAAGGGCTTGATTCCATAGGGAAAGCGACCCTCTTGGCTGACGAGGAGATCTCATCCTTGGCTAAGCCACCCGATGTTGTACGACTGTGGATGTGGTGTCATTGGAAACTCAAATGGCTTCACAACCTCTACTAAAACAAGGTTCTTTTGGCTTCCACTATCAATAAAAAATGTAGCAGAGCACCCTTCACCTACATATGCGAGTGAAAAAGGTGCTCACCTTCCTCCAACTCTTTTGGTTCATTTGAATGGATCTTAGTGGTAGCGATTGTGGCACTAGGTTATGCATCTATGATCCGCTTCACCTTGTCTGGATCTGAATTAGAGTTGGATCTTGGATATGACTCTAAGGATTTCATCTCAGCCACCAATGAATCCTTTGAGTGACATTCATCTATGTTGTGTCAGGGGATTTTATGGAAATCAAACCACTTCCCTGTGTCTTTCTTCATCTTCCCATTAGCCTTCTTTGTTTGCAGCTTAGTATGGTTGTCCTGTGGTTTTCCATCTTTGCTTTTTCCTTTTTTCTCGTGTGTTGGGGTTTCCTTTTCCTTAATTATGTTGTTATGCATTCGTCGATCCATACTCCCTCTTATTCCTTTGCTTAAATTCTTGCTCAATTTTGATAGCATATCGATAAGTGACTCCTAACGACAAGATGTTCAGAAAATCCATTTCTCTTTCGATGTACCTATGTAGCGCCCCAAGGTATTTAAGAAAAATATGTCACTCGTGGTCTCTGATACCCATCTTGGTGCATAAGGTGTGGAAGTTATTTTTGAATTCTGACACCGTTTGGTCCATCTCCTGATGTAGTGTGGTCCATCTAGTGTATTGGTCATCGTAGTTTCCATCAGGGTAATATTTTTCCTTGATGAAATCCATAAAGGAGTCCCAAGTGGGGTCAACCCCAAATATTCCAGAATCCTCTATGGACTTTTGTTGTAAGGTACCAAACATAATGTAATATGCAGAAACAAAAATATTCAGCAAATACCAATGGAACACTAAAATATTAATAAAAGAAATACCAATGGAACACTAAAATATTAAGAAAAGAAATACAAACAATAATACCTTTATTGAAAGAAATCAATATTCACTTGCCTCCTACTCTTATTTATGCTAATTCTATCTTCTAAAGAACATTCTAGAGTAATATCTTTCTAGAAGCAAAAGCTTGTATTAGGTCTTCTTACATTGATTTGTTCACATTTATTAAATAGGCCTTACTAACTAATGTCCACCTTTATTACATGGAAAATATATTTTTCTATCTACATGAGGGATTAGGGAGGTTAGGTCCCTAACATGCCCTCCCCCTTGAAAAAGAGCCTTGTTGTCAAGGCTTAAGATGAGAAAATTTCTACATAATGGTAGTTGACTCCTAGGTGGCATCTTCTAGTGGAGTATCATTCCATTGAACTAACACTTCTTGGATGGTGCGCTGATGGAGATGACACTTGTGCTAGTCCAATTTGGCTTGTGGCTACAACCAAATGGAACCTTCTTCATCTAAATCCGATAGACTGGTCTAGGTTTGGCACTTGGTTCCAATCACTTTCTTCAGACATGAGACATGAAAAATAGGATGTAGCTTGGAGTGACTTGGCAAAGCTAATTGATAGGCCATTGGCCCCACACATTTGAGAATAGTATAAGGACAAAAAAAATTGGGGGCAAGTTTCTAACATTGTTGGGCTTTTAGTGAAGTATGATTGTATGGTTGTAGATGGAGAAACACCTGGTCCCCTTCAACAAATTGACATTAATAACGACCTTGATCTTCCTATTTCATTATGCAATTCTAATCCATGAACAAATTTTCTTTGAATAGAGTACAATGAATGGTCATGCAGACTATAAGATTGTGATAAACCTCTTGAACCTTGGAGACACTCAACATGTATGGGAGAACCGATGGTGGATTTTGTTCGTAGACTACTTCAAAGGGAGTCAGGTGAGTGGCAGTGTGGTAAGAGGTATTTTACCACCATTCAGCTATGGGTAACCACTGAACCCACAGATGTTGTCTTTCAGATGCAAAACACCTCAAATATGTTTCCAAACACTTGTTGGCCACTTCTATTTGGCCATTAGTCTGGGGATGATAGGCTGTGTTGAGATGCAATTGGATGCCTGAGAGCCTGAATAATTCTTACCATGAATTGCTAGTAAAAGTTGGATCATAGTGAAAAACAATAGAATGAGGAATTCCATGGAGTTTGAATATATTATCCATAAAAATTTGAGCCACTGTGGATGTTGTGAATGGGTGTTGAAGAGCACAAAAATGAGCATATTTGGAAATTCGATCTACTACCACCATGATGATTGATTTATTACCTGATTTGGGTAAATCAACAATGAAATCCATAGAAATATCCA
The DNA here is from genome assembly GCA_000966675.3 of Picea glauca. Lineage (NCBI taxonomy): Eukaryota > Viridiplantae > Streptophyta > Pinopsida > Pinales > Pinaceae > Picea > Picea glauca. Next base: position 35,318 of record JZKD02S1665246.1, read on the forward strand.
TCCAAATAGAAGGTGGGATTGAAAGTGGTTGGAGTGTGTAGGAGTTTTGACAGTTTCTCCCTTATTGTGTTGACATGTATCACATTCGACCAAAAATGTGTGAATTTCCTATTTCATACCATCCCAGAATAAAGAAAGTTTGAACCGCACATAAGTTTTGGTAAAACCTGAATGCACCATCGATTTAAGGGTAGACTGTTTGCTTAAATATAGGTGACCTTTATAGAGAAACTCTTCATTGTGCCAAGAGTACCTTGGAGAAACTTGGGGATCATGTTGCAATTTTTGGATTAGGCTGGAAATTTTGGGGTCTTGCAACTATTCTTGGCAAACATGTTGACAAAGTGTCCTTAGACACGTAATTTTATTAATAAGGAAAAAAGTGATTACAATCTGAAGTGAGAATTCATAATCTACTCCTTAACCTCACTTTAAGAAAGAGATAGTTTATATAGATCAACTCTAAACTAAAATCTAGGAGAACAACCAGTCACATAATCACATGAGTATGATAGGTGTCCTTTACATAGAAGCTAGGTGTCATTATCCTAACAAACGAGAATAAATTAATTTCTAAAAAATATTTATACTATAAAATACTTAGAATATAGAACTTTAGGATTATGAGGCTAACATAACAACATGAAGCCAGTTGGTGACAATGAATGAGAGGGTAAAAATGGACCCTTCTTCATATTTTCTGGAAAGAGAATCATCCACCACATTTTCTTTGCCCTTTTTGTAAATGATATAATAATCATATCCAAACATCTTGGTCACCCATTTGTTTTTCTCTGAGGATGAAATTTGTTGTTCCGGCAAGTACTTGAGGCTTTGATGGTCCATTTTAATTTGGAAGTGTTGTCCCAATAGATAAGGGAACCATAGATCCACTGCATGCAAAATAGCCAACATTTTTTTTCATAGGTCGATTGGTCCAAATGTCTCTTCAACAAATTTTTGTTGGTGAAAGCCAAAGGTCATCCAAATTGCATGAGGACTACCCTGATTCCTCTCCCCGATGCATCACATTCCATAACAAAGGTCTTGGTGAAATCAAGTAGGGCTATTACATGAGTAGTGCACATAGATTCATTCAAGGCTTCGAAGGAGTGGTCAACTACTAGAGTCCAACATAAAGCATTATTTTTAAGGAGAGCTATTAGAGGAGCCATGATTTTTTCATAATTCTGAACAAACTTTAGACAATATCCCATTAAACCCAAGAAACCATGCAAAATTTTAAGAGTTTTAGGGCGAGGCCAATTCTGCATAGCTTCAATTATCTTAGGATCCACCCTGACACCATCCTTTCCAGCAATATGAATTAGGTACTCAACTTCAAAGACGCCAATAACACATTTAGACTGTTTGAGGAAAATTTTGTTCTTGGAGAGGAGATGGAGAACTTGATCCACATGGGTGAGATGGGCTTGCCACATTTTATTATAGATGAGAATATCATCAAAGAAAAATAACACAAAGTGACAGAGGAAAGGATGAAAGACATGATTCATGAGACTTTGAAAAGTGGAGGGGGAATTACAGATACCAAAGGACATGACCAAGAACTCATAGTGGCCCTCATGAGTGAAAAATGTAGCATTGGGAATCTCTTCCTCTTTCATATGTGTCTGGTGGTAGCCACAACATAGGTCAAGTTTGGTAAAGTATTTATCCCCACTGAGTTCATTCATAAGGTTATCTATGACAGGAATGGGAAATTTTTCCTTGATGGTAAGTTTGTTGAGGGAATGGAATTCAAGACACATGTGCCAAGTGCCTTCCTTCTTGAGAACCATGAATACAACAAAACAATAGGGGATGGTGTTGGGACAAATAATTCTCGCTTCTAGCAATTCTTGGACAATTTTCTCAATTTCAATTTTTTTAGCAAAGGAATGACGATAAGGGTGAACATTGGGATCAAGACTGCTCGAGATTAAAGGAATGGAATGGTCATGGTCACCGCAGGAGGGGGGAAGGCCCTGGGAAGTTTGGAAAATAGTGTTATTTTGGGAAATGATAGATTGAAGGTCAAGGTGAACATAGGGTGTCTCAACAACTTGAATGGAATGGAGTTGGACAATGATGTTAGAATGACCTTTTTTGAGTAACTTTTCCATGCGGTGGGAACTAATGATCTTCGACAAGCCTGTTGTAATGCGTTGGAATTTGTGTTGTTGTCCTTCATGTTGGAATTTCATGGTTAATCCATGGTTATGGGGCTGAGAGTGTGTATCCATTCAACACCAAGCACAATGTCACAACCACCCATGACAATAGAAAACATGTGAGATTTCAAGTTATACTGACCAATTTGTAGGAACACATTTTCACAACGCCCCCCACATTTCATGGAACCACCATTGGCAATCATGATTTGAAATTTTTTTACAACACGAATATAGAAATTCATTTCTTAGGCAAGGTGGTGATGAATTAAATTATGAGTGCTACCATTGTCAACTAGGATGATGAATTTCTTGTGCTTAATGTAAGCAATCAACTTGAGGGTTTGGGGAGAAGAAAAATAAGTGAGAGCATTCAACAAAATCAATGGTTCAACTTCGGGAGGATCAAAGGGCAGTGTAAGATCATTTTCTTTGGGTAGCATTACCTCGGGTGAAACCTCATTATCTTCATTAGAAAATCCTCCAAAATGGCCATAAAAGGTTTATGTTCTTTACAGTTGTTCCTAGAAAAGTATTTCTCATTAGAATTATAACAAATACCCTTGTGTTGGCGTTCAACCATTTCCACCCATATTAAATTTTGGACCTTGAGAGGAGAGTCCTGAGGGGAAGGATTAGGGGGTCTAGGAAGGGGATTAAAAGTAGATTTTTTGTTCTGGGAAAAGATGACCCGGTGTGCCTCCTTGGTGTGTTTAGTTACTTCCAAACAAGTCTGGGGGTGATCCATGAGGACCTAGACTCAGATTTCATCCTTCAGTCAACTAATAAATAATTATTGGAAGAAGGCACCGGTCATACCCTCATTCAGAAAGGTAATTTATTAAAGGCAGTGATAAAATATTCCACTGTTCCAAATTGTTTAAACTTGGTCAAGTGGCCTAAATGGTGGGTTTCTATGTCAAAGTGTTCATACAACTCAGTAAAAACATGTGTCCAAGCAACATACTCTTGGTGTGAATTTCGACACAATTACCACCATTGCCATCATTATAGATCCAAATAGATAACACCATAACAAATCTTGGTCAAGTCATCAGTAATGCCATGTAGGGAAAAATAATGTTCCATTTGAGTGACCCGGGACGTTGGATCCGAGCCATCAAATTTTTTCACCTCATGTTGGCATGTTGTTATAAGACCCTAGGTTCAAGTTATCTTAAACAACAAAACCCTTTAGACACAGGCCCTTTCGGCATCACCTGCATGCAATGGAAGTCTCACCCAAGGAATCTATTGGGGTTGCATGAACCAAGTTTCTGTAGTAGTGAGTGAATGTGAGATCATATTATTTATTCTTACTTATCTATTATGCAAGAATCACCCTATATTTTACTTTTCATTGTTTACTTAGTGAATTATGTATATATTGCCAATATATTTCAAATTGCAATGTACCTTATTTAGTGTAACATTCATAATTATTGCGCAGTGATCATATAGTAGGCAACTCTAGTCTATTATGCATAAAGAGAATATTCATGATCAATCACATAAAATACAAGAACACATATTAGTTAACATGGTTCACACAACTTTGGGTTGCGTCCACAATGACTGGCTTCTTTATTACTCTTTTTGTAATCATCTCAGGCTCTGCACTGCACTTACAAGAGAGATATCAAGGTATCTCTCTCTCCATATTGCACTACAAGCCTCTCTCTACAACTCTCTTTCTCCACTCAGACATATACTTTCTCCCTCATACTCAATCTATTCTCTTCACTCTCCTCAAGAACAGAACAACATAGAATAGAACATATCAACACTTATGAAAAAACCAACAATCTACTCAACCCATTACATATTTACACATGGATTCTAGGGCTCAAAACCCTATTTTTCTTATCCCAAAAACCCAATTAAAACTAACAACAACTCATGTTGACTCCCTTATCAAGATTTATTTTCTTGTTTTTCTGCCTGTATGTTGCTTGTGCACTCCTGAATGTTGTTCTTTCTACTTTTTCCTGTCTTTCTTCTTTTAGCATGTCGAACTACTACCCTTCCTTTTCACTGATTTTCTTCTCTTGCTTTATTCTTTGCTTTATTTTTTGCTTTATTCTATGCTAAGTATGCTCTTATTGTGCACTCACGAGCTTGCATGTGCCTTTACTGTGCACTTCGCTCCTTCCTCATCTTCTTTCTTCTACTGGTGCGAATATACTCTATACTTGGGATTTTTATGAAAATTGAATCCAAAATGCTTGTCCAACACCTAAACTCTGGGAAGACAAGGGTCACAATTGGAATGAAAGTTCAGAGGATTTTTAGAGTCAACACCTTCGACTTATGGGTTTCATATGGAGGAGGAAGGACCCTAATATTGGGTCATGAATTGTTTGAGAGTGGATGTTAGGGTCCTAACCCGCACATAGGTAGAACAATATATTCAAATGTAATAAAGGTCAATATTAATAAGGCCTTTCAATAAAATAAAATAAGGCGAATGTAAGAAGACCTAATAGAATCTTCCGCTTCTAGAAGGATCTTTCTCTAGATGCTTATTTTTAGTATAAATAGGAGTCAAGGGTATGAGAACCCTAGCGTGGATATTATTGTAATAGAGCTCTGCTCAACAGGAGGTTGCCCCCTCGAAGAGGCCCGTGAACATTGCTTTCAGATTCAAAGTGTTATTTCTTTTATTATTCTCTTATCACTTCAGTGCTATTGTGGTGAATGCTCTAGCTATATTGTTGTTATTCTGCCATTTCTAGCATTTTATTTATGTTCTGTATACATTTTATATCTTGTATATTACAAGTGGTATCAGAGCACTTTCCTTGGCAGAAAGTGAAGGTTAAAAAAAAATTCAGGGTAGAGACGTATTCTGACATCTTAAGCCATAGAGATTTGTCGTTACGCGCATAAATGCGAGGTTGAGGGATTCATACACATAGGAAATACAAGTGGTACTTAAGCGCACATCTGTTGGCCACCCTTGTAACCCCTGTTGGTACCCCTTTGAGTGGTAGTGCATCAGACAACACTTGTGTATGGATTGGCCTAGATTACCTGAAGCCCTCTTTAGATAAACTGATCGGCCACCTGACTACTATAGTATCACCGAGAATAGCACTCGGGAAGATACTCTCTAGTACCTGGGTAGTCGAGTAGTACGACTAAGGGTACGGTCTATCCTCCTTGGTTAGTGCTCTAAGATATTGGGTCGAGTACTATTGTTGGACCCCGCACGTATATCAGAGAGTTATAGCACAGGGCAAACCCTTGTCTGTAGAACCCTTGAATACCTAACCCTTGGGGATAGAAACATAAACAAATAAAAATAGACAAGATTTATTGCCGCACAACTGTGTTCGGGTTGCCAAGTAAATACAAATTTCTTTCTGGTTAAGAATTTGGGCATTTCCTCTCTGCAGTATTCTTCAGACTGGAGTATAACTCCGCAGAGAAAAAAAAATCACCATTATTTGAGACCTATTCCATTGGATTCATCTCTTCGCCCTTATCACATTCATCCATATCATTTTTTTGAAAAAAAATTGACCCCGCCCACTCCTTTTCAATTCCCCCATCCTCATGGCCCATACCCATAGCCAAGACTTGGAAGCTCACTTCAACACCTTGCAATTTGGTCTCATCAAAACCCAACAAGAAGTGAAACAACTCAGTGCCAATGTTGCATCCATCAATACAACCATGCAGTCCTCAATGGAGGAAATCAAACAAGACCTCACCACCCAACTTGAATCAGTCTTTTCGACACTCTGCACCAAACTACATATCCCTATAAATAACCCTTCCTCTTCCTCACCTCCACATCCTGAAGGTGACCATTCCTCTCATTCCAATAACTTTCAGAACCATCACTTTCAACGTGACCTACGCCTTCCATGGGTGGATGTGACCAAATTTGATGGCCCGGACCCCACTGGTTGGGTAACCCAAATGGAACATTATTTCTCTTTATATGGAATTACAGATGACTTGGCCAAACTCTGGTATGGTTTTCTCCATCTGGATCAAGAACGGTGGCAATGGTGGCAATGGAGAAAAACTTCTCGTCAAGGGTATATTGCTTGGACACACTTTGTGGCAGAGCTTTATGAACACTTTGACACTGACACCAACCATTTGGGTCATTTGACAAAGTTGAAACAATTAGGAACTGTGGAAGACTTTATAGCTGCCTTTGAGCGCCTAGATTTTAGAACAGAGGGCATGTCTGATGCCTTTTTCCAAGAGTGTTTTATCAACGGCCTCAAGGATGAGATTCAGGCCCATGTCCTCATGGCTCGGCCTCAGAGTTGGGTGGAGGCTACTAAAAGAGATAAATAAGAACAACAGGTGGTATCCTCTCAAAACCGAAAACCCTCCTTTATCCCTCACCCTAAACCAGTAAATCCCACTACTCCCTCTACTCCACTAAAGATCCAAAAATTGACCAGGGC
>JZKD02S1665246.1:98591-113346 GCA_000966675.3 Picea glauca
ATCACTATTAAAGATAAGTTTCATATTCCCGTCATTGATGAATTGTTAGATGAACTACATGGAGCAATCTATTTCACAAAATTGGATCTTCGTTCAGGGTATCATCAGATTAGAAGGAAGGAAGAAGATATCCCAAAAACAACATTCCGAACTCATGAAGGCCATTATGAATTTTTGTTCATGCCTTTTGGCCTTACAAATGCACCTTCCACATTCCAAGGATTGATGAATTCCATTTTCAAGCCCTTCCTTCGAAAATTTCTATTACTATTTTTTGATGATATACTAATCTATAGCAAGTCTTGGGAGGATCATGTGCGACATGTTGACAAGGTGCTACAACTACTAAGGGAGCAATAACTATATGCCAAACCATCCAAATTTGGTTCTTAACATGTCGCAATAAACGTTCTTCCTGTAAAATCATTGTTATTAATCCATGTCTTCAACCAAGCCATTCTTATAGCAGATAAATTCAATAAGAGGTAATAACAAACTCCCAAATTATGAAGCTTGTCCATCAACATCAAAACTATGTAGAAAGAAAAACAAAATGGCATTTGAATTTCATGAAATTCAAACCAAACAAAAGAATATAAACTCAAACCAACCTCGAAACAAAGCAAACCAATACCAATCCAATCAAGTCAAAGGAAGAAAAAAAAATGAAGAATCCAAGTAAAATTTCGAGGGACCCTAGATTTTGATTAAAAATAAAGAAGGGGGTTGTTGGGGCCCAACATAAAGTTATTATTTTGGTGTTGTGGTTTCATATATTGTGTTGTTTCGTTGATATTCTCTGTAGTATTTCCATTTCTGCTATTATAATAGATTTGGTACCTTACACTAATATTTGGTAATGGGAGTTAGGCAACAATTGTATCTCATGCTCCACTTTCCTCTTAAGTGGCAACCATTTAGGGTCTTGAAACACTCCTTTGTACACTTACAACAACTCCAACTGTTGTTTTTGCTCTTTGGTACATCCCTCCAGGAATGCATTTACTCTTACCGATTCCTCCCTTGGTTGAGTCTCTCTTAAGAAATGCGATACATACTTTTTAATATAATTGATCAACTTTTTGGCTTGGTTGGCACTTACCAGTGAGATCTTTGATTTACCTTTGTGTGCATTGATGACGTAAGACTTCCCATCCTTGATTAGGAGATATTAGTTTGATCTTTGTATGAATATCACATCCCTCATATACATGTGCATATAGGGGATTCCAAGTACTACACCACACATGTCAAGGCATACTGCATCTAACTCCACTTCATCAATAAAATATGCACTTATAGAAAACTTCATCTTACACTGTTTAGTAACTTTGATCCCTGCATCCTTATTCACCCATCCCAGTGGATATTGATCTGAAATGGATCTGAACCGACGAATGGGTGTAAGACTAAGTACTTGTAATATTAAATTGACAATTAATGAAGGTCAATAAACTATGCAAAACAATGTAAAATTTGAAAAGTCTGGTAGGAAAAAAATGAGAACGTGAGAGGAAAATGCATAATTGATTGTAATTTAATAATTGAATAGGAGAGAAGGCTGATGTATGGGAAAGAAAGGGTCATGGATGTTGGCCTTCCCTATCACCCAACTCTCCCTATTTAATCGCTCACTCTCATTTTCAAAGGGATTTTTTAGAGAGAGAGGAAAAGGCATCGAAGCCATGAAGACGTTGTAACCAAAGATTGCCCTAATGAAAAGAATGGGCCCCATTCGAAGCTGGTTTTCCCGTTTGGGTTTCCAATGAAAAAAAAACTTTTGAGTTCATTGGTTATTGGTTGTTTGATTTCAGTATGTTGAGCATTATAAGTTTGTTGTATACTTCATTTATGATATCATAAATGCATTCCCTTGTGTTTTTAATCACTATCTATAATGGAGTTTTAATGGAAATGAATAACCATGACTTCTCTCGTATGTCCATCACACTTTTTCCGTTGAAGTCGAAGACATAGGGATATTGAAATTTGTTTATTGGTCAAATTTATCTCTCCTGGGGATCTAATTAAATTGCTAAGGCATTTTTGTCTATAAGGACTATATTCCTCTCTATCGGGGAAACCGAATTGTTTGTGGACTGATTAATTTCTCTTGTTCGTTGATTCCTTTATTTTCCCTTCAACCTAACTCTATCTGGTCGAATTGAACACCAATGGGTCGAATTCTTTAACGTTGGGGTGTCTAAATTAATTTCCAAGTCAAGCTTGAATCTAGTGGGTGAATTTACCTTATCAAAATCATTTTCAAATGTGCCCAGACGTTTGTAAACCTTATTGGGATAGTTTTCACTTGTTGGGAAAATTATTTTACTCCTTTGAATTGTAATTTCATTTCCACAATCGAATTACTTTTTCCAAGTCGATTTAACAACTTCTAGGTCGAGTTGACATTGTTCGGGTCAATTTATCACTGCCTAGTCGACTTATACTCATCTGGTCGACTCCTTGTCAGTCAATTTCTACTTGGTCGACTTATACTCATCTGGTCGACTCCTTGTCGGTCGATTTCCTATTTGGTCGACTTGAATTTCAATGGGTCAGATTATCTAATTGACAGTTGGATTGTTTCAATAATCAAAACGGATGAGACATCAAGCAATCCTTTATTTCATTCCAATTCATCAAAGAATCATTCTCTTTACAAAATTTCCTAAGGAATTTTTGGACCAAAGTCAAACTTAGACGTCCCTGATAAAACATACAAAGGACTTCTAATAGAAAATCAAAAACTGAACTTTAAAAGTTGGATCAGCTTGCCATAGATTGTTTCCCACTCGACTCTGCACAATAGCCTTTGTCAGTGATGAAATCTAATTCACAAACAGACAAGTCTACACAGACTATCAAAGATAGATCAAGACCTCTGAAAAACAAGTGTCTGAATGATGTAATTCAGCCTTGAATCTTGTTGTTTACAATAGGACCCTGTTATCATAAAAAATAATTAGGCTTCTAATGAATTAAGGAATGAATGAAAACTGAATTATCTCAACAAAAACTCAAAGAGAAAACCTTAGTATGTTTTTCTTTCTATTCTCCACTTGTTCCTCCCTTTNCATGTAGAACCATGTCAGTGTCAAAGTGTAGGGATTGTGCCTGGTCACGAGAAGTCATTCCTCGTAAAGCCTGGGGTGCAGATACACTTGCGCGAATTCGAGTGACGGCTACAAGGAAGGGTGGCGAGGAAGAGAAAGGGAACTGTACCCGACCAGGGATGGACGTAAACTCGTAAGCTATCAATTGGGTTCACAGGGATAATCATCATGGTCCTCCAAAAAGTGCCCGGGTTGGTTCATTCCTCTGTCGTGCGTGGGAAGCTCTTGAGGAGGGAGTAGGATGAGTTGCTAAAATGAACGAAATGGAGGATCGACCTGTTATGATTACGAAGACAGATTGTTGCATTGGCTGGCCATCTGATCCTCCAATATACAAGGTGTCCCACCTACTAGTATTATATATCTGATCCTCCAATCTACAAGGTGTTGCACCTACTAGTATTATATATTATTAGCTTATAAAAAATAGGCTTTAGCAATACTTTGCGGGCGAAATCCTCGTTGTGATTTTTATCGTCAACAAACTGGCGACTCCACAGGGAAATCTATTTCCAACAGAGTAAGAACTTAGAACACATGGTTTCATAGACCAAGAATAGCAGATCAAGAAGATATAACTAGGATGATTATGCAATAGGGGGAAGTGAGCGGATTTAATTGAAAAATGATCGGGAATTTGGGAATAACTCATGAAAAATGTTAAGTATGAGGGAGTTTATCCCTATATGCATAATCATTCAACTAGAATTCGCTCTTTCCTTCAAGGAGAAAAATTTATGGACTTGCTCTTTTAATTTCTCAAATGGATGAAGAAATGGAAAGCAGAAGCGAGAGATAACCAATTTCTTTATAAGACAGCAGTGAAAGCAAATAACAAATTCAAGTGTGCTTTCAGGGGGAACATCGTAACAGTTGTGTAAGCTTGATTGTTATTGACTAACAATACCTTGCAGGAGTGTCACTGTGGTAGAACTGATCCAACATCTTATTCTTGACCAAAATCAACTAAAAGATGAAAAGCAATAAAAATCATGATAGAAATAGGACTACAAAATTTAAAACAGCAGAAATAAAATGACAGAAATGTAAAAGCACCAGGAAACTTGTCAAGGAAGCATAAATCAAATTACTGTAAAAGTAGAAATGAAAAACAGTGGAAAGATGAAAGTAGAGCTAGACTACTAATATACAGAAAATCCAAACAGCATTAAAAAATTTCAAGTTGGTTCCACGTAATGTTTCAAGTGAGAATCATTAGTGTTGTAGGAGAACAATCGCTCCTGTAAATATTTTAGAATGTAATAATTAGTATCGAAGAGAAAAGCGATTTTGAAAGGACCCAACCATAATTTTTGAAATTTTGAATGTCTTCCCCTATCAGCGTGTGTTGAATCCCACAGCAGTACCTTCTCATTGACTTTAAATTTGACAATTTTGACACTCTTGTTGAAATACTTTTTAACAGTCTGATGTCTCATTTTTATATTATCCAGGGAAAACATCATTTTCTCCTCTAAAGATAGTAGTGCATTTATCTTTTGTGAAACGTTAGAAGAATTTAATTCTTCGATCTGTAGCATCAGCCTTAAGGAATAGAGTTCCAGCTCAGTAGGCAGGATGGCTTCTTGACCATACACAAGCTAGAAGAGAGTACAACCAATGCTTGCCTTGGCGGTAGTTCGATTTGCCCAAAGGGCGTAAGTGAGGAGAGTGTGCCATTGACAAGGCTTATATTCGATGAGCCTTTTGATGAGTCTCACCAGATTTTTGTTGGTAGACTCAGCCTGCCCATTTCCTTGGGGATAATAAGATGATGAGGTGAAATTTTTAACCCCCAATTTAGCTAAAAATTGGGTCAACTTAGCAGAGATGAAAGCAGGACCATAGTCTGTAATAATTTCCAATGGAAGACCAAATCTGGAAAAGATGTTATTTTCAAGGAAAGAAATTACATGATCGTCTATTGAATGCTTAAGTGGGACAGCTTCAGCCCATTTCGTAAAATAGTCTGTAGCTGTCAAAATAAAAACTTGTCCCGTTGAAGATGGGGGATTAATAGGACCAATAAAATCTAATCCCCACTTTGAAAAGGGAATATCTGGGAGGACAGGTTGTAATGGCATGGCTGAAAGGCATTCTTTTCCAACAAATTTTTGGCACTTGTCACAAGATCTCGAAAAAACATAAGAGTCATGAAATATTGAAGGCCAATAGTACCCTTTTCTAATAATCTTGAAGGTAGTGATTTTAGCAGAAAAATGACCTCCTACATGAATGATAGAATTTGAAGAACCATGAGTTTATTGCAACATTTTGTGTGCATCTTCATTGTTTACACAAAGAAGCAACACACCATCAGTAGATCTTCGAAACAAGAAGACTCCTATAATGACGTATCTTGTGGATTCAAGACGGAGTCTTATTCTTTGATGAGTGTCTAATTTGTCTGGACATCTTTGGTTTTGTAAGTAGTAAACTAAATTCTTATACCAAGGATGTTCAGACACGGGAAGAATCTGATTATCAATGTAGAATAGTGTTGATAAGGAACTATCATGTTCATCCAAAATTTCATAAGTCAAATGTTCTCAACAATTGATAAATAAAAAAGCTTAAAATCTATATTTTCCACTCTGGGAGGCAATCTTTCCCATGTTGATGTTGTCATCTTTTGATCTCTTTGAATTTGCCTTAGGGTGTGTGGAGCCTTTAGGCCTAATCTCATTGATCACATGAGAGCAATCATCTCTCAAATGCATGTGAGAGGACACGTATTTATCAGAGTCATTTGAGGGTGAGGAAGGGGCAACAATGGATTTTCCTTTGTTGGGGGCATGGTGGGCCTCGGTTTTTAACCTTTTTCTTTCATGGGAAGATTGAAATGGTGAGTGGACAGGGGCAGCTTGGACAATTTGATTGATAGGTCGGGGAGCAGGTAAAGAGAAGTTAGGCCATCCACAATGTTGGAAGACTGTCGGGTGGACAATCTCTTGCCATCTGTCGTTCTCGGAAACTTTAGGATGTAGTGAGACATGAGGAGACACGGGAATACCAGGGACCTATGGGGCTTGGAAGGGAGGCCTTTCGGGCCTAGGTTGGACCAATCCTTGCCCAATCCAATTAAAAAACCCAGCTTGAAATAGTTGTCCTAACTCTTGCGAGTCTGCGTCAAAGTGTATAGAGAATCCTTGCCTTCTAGAGCCCCCGTTCCAATTACCTCTACTGAAAATTCTCAAGCTTGTATGCACAATTTATTAGTAAATAGTTTCTTTAACAACCATACATGAAAACTCTTTTAAAATATGAAATAAAATTTGGCTCAGCAACATATCAGACTCATGCAATCCACTCCATACAAGTTGTTTAATAGTTCCCAATGAGCAAGGGGTAAACAAAGGTTATGGGATATGTGAGGGGTTGTATTGAGCGAAAAATGTTAAAATGAGGGGGGAAAGATCATGATTACTACTCACAAACAACAAACAATCAATTGTATCGTAAGCCAAAAGAATATATCATTGTAATTCACCCCTGCGATGCCTTAACTATGATAATACAAAACTTATATTAACTATAATTAAATTTTAGGAATGGGGAGTGGATAGTGAATATGGGAAGGCGAGGGGAGTTGTAATTAGCGAAAAAGTGAAATAATGGTAGGGAAAAGAGTGGATACTGTTCGAAAAATCAATTAAGTAATCCATAAAAACATTGATGTATTCAATACAACTATTCTGGCACCCATTAAACAATTACTGTGTGCTAAAACTTGTTCACTGTCCACATTCAATTTCTTTAAAATATTACAGAAAAATCATACTCAGAAACCTCATGACTTCACCCATCTTGTTAAAAAACTTTTGTTTCTTTTTCACTTACTTCCCTTTCATATTTAAAACAAAATCCAAGAAACACACANTTTCCCTTGTTGTTGTTGTCACCTTTTGATCTCTCTAAATTTACCTTAGGTTGTGTGGATCCTTTAGGCCTAATCTCATTGATCACATGAGAGCAATCATCTCTCAAATGCATGCAGGAGGACACGGATTTATCAGAGTCATTTGAGGGTGAGGAAGGGGCAGCAGTGGCTTTTCCTTTGCCAGGGGCATGGTGGGCCTCGGTTTTCAACCTTTTGCTTGCATGGGAAGACTGAACTGGGGAGTGGACAAGGGCAGCTTTGGCATTTGATTGATAGGCGGGGGAGAAAGTAAACACAAGTTAGGCCAACCAAGATGTTGGGAGACTATCAAGTGGACAATCTCTTGCCATCTGTCATTCTCAAGAACTTCAGGTTGTAGTGAGACATGAGGAGGCACAGGGATACCAGGGACCTGTGGGGCATGGAAGGGAGGCCTTTCGAGCCTAGGTTGGACCACTCCTTGCCCAATCTAGTTAAAAAACCCAGCTTGAAATAGTTGGCCTCACTCTTGTGAGTCTGCGTCAAAGTGTATAGAGAATCTTGGCCTTCTAGGGCCCATGTTCTAATTACCTCTTCCTCAGTTACCTCTGGCATGGCTACCTCTGCTGAAAAAGCTCATTCCTGTATGCATAATTGATTAGCAAATAGTTTCTTTAACAACCATACATGACAACTCTTTTAAAATATGAAATAAAATTTGGCTCGGCAACGTATCAGACTCATGCAATCTAATCCATACAAATTGTTTAATAGTTGCCAATAAGCAGGGGGTGAACAAAGGTTCTGGGATATGCAACGGGTTGTATTAAGTGAAAAATGTTAAAATGAGGGGGGAAATATCATGATTACTGCTCACAGACAACAAACAATCAACTGTATCGTAAACCAAAAGAATATATCACTGTAATTCATCCCTGCGATCCCTTAACTATCATAATACATAACTTATATTAACTATAATTAAATTTTAGGAACACAGAGTGGATAGTGAATATGGGAAGGTGAGGGGAATTGTAATTAGCGAAAAAAGTGAAACAATGGTAGGGGAAAAGAGAAGATATTGTTCAAAAAATCAATTAAGTAATCCATAAAAACAGTTTTGTATTCAATACAACTATTCTAGCACCCATTAAATAATTATTGTGTGCTAAAACTTGTTCACTATCCACATTCAATTTCTTTAAAATCTTATAGAATAATCATACTCAGAAACCTCATGACTTCACCCATCTTGTTAAAAAACTTTTGTTTCTTTTTAACTTACTTCCCTTTCATACTTAAAACAAAATCCAAGAAACACACAGTCATTTGTTTCAACTCTGTTCAGAATAAAAACATCACCACTGCCCATAATTTAATTCCTCAGATCAAACACAAACACAATCTCTTTTAAACATGCTTGATTCCATTCCTTCAGCCAATTTAACAATTAAATTGCAATGAAACCATACTACTAAAAACCCCGTGCCCATCTCTGATGGTACAATAAAATGATACAATGCACGATATTCATAAATCATACACAGTGGACAACCAAGCCACAATCATCAATACTTCAAATTGCAATAATCTCGATCGGGCAATTTAAAACACACAGTAATCACAATCAACATAATCCATATGACATGGAATTTAGATCTTAGAAAAACAGAATCAACACATAAAATGCATTATCCATCTACCATCTGTCATAAATAAAAACAAGATTTCTTCATTAATCATGTAGAACCATGTCAGTGTCAAAGTGTAGGGATTGTGCCTGGTCACGAGAAGTCATTCCTCGTAAAGCCTGGGGTGCAGATACACTTGCGCGAATTCAAGTGACGGCTACAAGGAAGGGTGGCGAGGAAGAGAAAGGGAACTGTACCCGACCAGGGATGGACGTAAACTCGTAAGCTATCAATTGGGTTCACAGGGATAATCGTCCTAGTCCTCCAAAAAGCGCCCGGGTTGGTTCATTCCTCTGTTGTGCGTGGGAAGCTCTTGAGGAGGGAGTAGGATGAGTTGCTAAAACGAACGAAATGGAGGATCGACCTGTTATGATTACGAAGACAGATTGTTGCATTGGCTGGCCATTTGATCCTCCAATCTACAAGGTGTCCCACCTACTAGTATTATATATCTGATCCTCCAATCTACAAGGTGTTGCACCTACTAGTATTATATATTATTACTTATAAAAAATAGGCTTTAGCAATACTTTGCGGGCGAAATCCTCGTTGTGATTTTTATCGTCAACAAACTGGCGACTCCACAGGGAAATCTATTTCCAACAGAGTAAGAACTCAGAACACATGGTTTCGTAGACCAAGAATAGCAGATCAAGAAGATATAACTAGGATGATTATGCAATAGGGGGAAGTGAGCGGATTTAATTCAAAAATGATCAGGAATTTGGGAATAACTCATGAAAAATGTTAAGTATGAGGGAGTTTATCCCTATATGCATAATCATTCAACTAGAATTCGCTCTTTCCTTCAAGGAGAAAAATTTATGGACTTGCTCTTTTAATTTCTCAAATGGATGAAGAAATGGAAAGCAGAAGCGAGAGATAACCAATTTCTTTATAAGACAGCAGTGAAAGCAAATAACAAATTCAAGTGTGCTTTCAGGGGGAACATCGTAACAGTTGTGTAAGCTTGATTGTTATTGACTAACAATACCTTGCAGGAGTGTCACTGTGGTAGAACTGATCCAACATCTTATTCTTGACCAAAATCAACTAAAAGATGAAAAGCAATAAAAATCATGATAGAAATAGGACTACAAAATTTAAAACAGCAGAAATAAAATGACAGAAATGTAAAAGCACCAGGAAACTTGTCAAGGAAGCATAAATCAAATTACTGTAAAAGTAGAAATGAAAAACAGTGGAAAGATGAAAGTAGAGCTAGACTACTAATATACAGAAAATCCAAACAGCATTAAAAAATTTCAAGTTGGTTCCACGTAATGTTTCAAGTGAGAATCAT
Source organism: Picea glauca (assembly GCA_000966675.3). Lineage (NCBI taxonomy): Eukaryota > Viridiplantae > Streptophyta > Pinopsida > Pinales > Pinaceae > Picea > Picea glauca. Next base: position 108,561 of record JZKD02S1665246.1, read on the forward strand.
TAGTGTTGTAGGAGAACAATCGCTCCTGTAAATATTTTAGAATGTAATAATTAGTATCGAAGAGAAAAGCGATTTTGAAAGGACCCAACCATAATTTTTGAAATTTTGAATGTCTTCCCCTATCAGCGTGTGTTGAATCCCACAGCAGTACCTTCTCATTGACTTTAAATTTGACAATTTTGACACTCTTGTTGAAATACTTTTTAACAGTCTGATGTCTCATTTTTATATTATCCAGGGAAAACATCATTTTCTCCTCTAAAGATAGTAGTGCATTTATCTTTTGTGAAACGTTAGAAGAATTTAATTCTTCGATCTGTAGCATCAGCCTTAAGGAATAGAGTTCCAGCTCAGTAGGCAGGATGGCTTCTTGACCATACACAAGCTAGAAGAGAGTACAACCAATGCTTGCCTTGGCGGTAGTTCGATTTGCCCAAAGGGCGTAAGTGAGGAGAGTGTGCCATTGACAAGGCTTATATTCGATGAGCCTTTTGATGAGTCTCACCAGATTTTTGTTGGTAGACTCAGCCTGCCCATTTCCTTGGGGATAATAAGATGATGAGGTGAAATTTTTAACCCCCAATTTAGCTAAAAATTGGGTCAACTTAGCAGAGATGAAAGCAGGACCATAGTCTGTAATAATTTCCAATGGAAGACCAAATCTGGAAAAGATGTTATTTTCAAGGAAAGAAATTACATGATCGTCTATTGAATGCTTAAGTGGGACAGCTTCAGCCCATTTCGTAAAATAGTCTGTAGCTGTCAAAATAAAAACTTGTCCCGTTGAAGATGGGGGATTAATAGGACCAATAAAATCTAATCCCCACTTTGAAAAGGGAATATCTGGGAGGACAGGTTGTAATGGCATGGCTGAAAGGCATTCTTTTCCAACAAATTTTTGGCACTTGTCACAAGATCTCGAAAAAACATAAGAGTCATGAAATATTGAAGGCCAATAGTACCCTTTTCTAATAATCTTGAAGGTAGTGATTTTAGCAGAAAAATGACCTCCTACATGAATGATAGAATTTGAAGAACCATGAGTTTATTGCAACATTTTGTGTGCATCTTCATTGTTTACACAAAGAAGCAACACACCATCAGTAGATCTTCGAAACAAGAAGACTCCTATAATGACGTATCTTGTGGATTCAAGACGGAGTCTTATTCTTTGATGAGTGTCTAATTTGTCTGGACATCTTTGGTTTTGTAAGTAGTAAACTAAATTCTTATACCAAGGATGTTCAGACACGGGAAGAATCTGATTATCAATGTAGAATAGTGTTGATAAGGAACTATCATGTTCATCCAAAATTTCATAAGTCAAATGTTCTCAACAATTGATAAATAAAAAAGCTTAAAATCTATATTTTCCACTCTGGGAGGCAATCTTTCCCATGTTGATGTTGTCATCTTTTGATCTCTTTGAATTTGCCTTAGGGTGTGTGGAGCCTTTAGGCCTAATCTCATTGATCACATGAGAGCAATCATCTCTCAAATGCATGTGAGAGGACACGTATTTATCAGAGTCATTTGAGGGTGAGGAAGGGGCAACAATGGATTTTCCTTTGTTGGGGGCATGGTGGGCCTCGGTTTTTAACCTTTTTCTTTCATGGGAAGATTGAAATGGTGAGTGGACAGGGGCAGCTTGGACAATTTGATTGATAGGTCGGGGAGCAGGTAAAGAGAAGTTAGGCCATCCACAATGTTGGAAGACTGTCGGGTGGACAATCTCTTGCCATCTGTCGTTCTCGGAAACTTTAGGATGTAGTGAGACATGAGGAGACACGGGAATACCAGGGACCTATGGGGCTTGGAAGGGAGGCCTTTCGGGCCTAGGTTGGACCAATCCTTGCCCAATCCAATTAAAAAACCCAGCTTGAAATAGTTGTCCTAACTCTTGCGAGTCTGCGTCAAAGTGTATAGAGAATCCTTGCCTTCTAGAGCCCCCGTTCCAATTACCTCTACTGAAAATTCTCAAGCTTGTATGCACAATTTATTAGTAAATAGTTTCTTTAACAACCATACATGAAAACTCTTTTAAAATATGAAATAAAATTTGGCTCAGCAACATATCAGACTCATGCAATCCACTCCATACAAGTTGTTTAATAGTTCCCAATGAGCAAGGGGTAAACAAAGGTTATGGGATATGTGAGGGGTTGTATTGAGCGAAAAATGTTAAAATGAGGGGGGAAAGATCATGATTACTACTCACAAACAACAAACAATCAATTGTATCGTAAGCCAAAAGAATATATCATTGTAATTCACCCCTGCGATGCCTTAACTATGATAATACAAAACTTATATTAACTATAATTAAATTTTAGGAATGGGGAGTGGATAGTGAATATGGGAAGGCGAGGGGAGTTGTAATTAGCGAAAAAGTGAAATAATGGTAGGGAAAAGAGTGGATACTGTTCGAAAAATCAATTAAGTAATCCATAAAAACATTGATGTATTCAATACAACTATTCTGGCACCCATTAAACAATTACTGTGTGCTAAAACTTGTTCACTGTCCACATTCAATTTCTTTAAAATATTACAGAAAAATCATACTCAGAAACCTCATGACTTCACCCATCTTGTTAAAAAACTTTTGTTTCTTTTTCACTTACTTCCCTTTCATATTTAAAACAAAATCCAAGAAACACACAATGATTTGTTTCAACTCTGTTCAGCATAAAAACATCACAACTGCTCATAATTTAATTCCTCAAATCAAACACAAACACAAGCTCTTTTAAAACATGCCCGATTCCATTCCTTTGACCAATTTAACAATTAAATTGCAATGAAACCATACTACTAAAAACCCCATGCCCATCTTCAATGGTGCAATAAAAAGATACAATGCACGATATCCATAAACCATACATAGTGGACAACCAAGCCACAATCATCAATACTTCAAATTGCAATAATCATGATCGGGTAATTTAAAACACACAGTACAACAACCATCATTTCAATTTATACCACGTTGTAGGAAACATACAGACCAACACATAATGCAAAGAAGCATTTATGTGACTATACATATCTAATCACTCCCAACAAAACCATAAAACAATGTTGAGTTATCAATCCAACTGTTACAACACAAGGAGGCAGCGACTGTTTGCCCATTTTTATTTCCTTTTACAACTTCTCTAATCAACCAATTAAACCAGGTTGAGCTATCGATTCAACTGTCATAATAAATAATGCAGCGACTATACACTAATAATCAAAACCATTGTCAACGATATTCTACCAACTCATGACAGTCACAAAATACCCAACAGGGTGTAACTAGTTCAGTTAATCAAAATCGGGCTCTGAATAATCAAGGGTTTGCTCGGTGGAACCAACAGAGGGAGATTGGACGTCGAACTTGTCGACCGTAGGTGAGAAACCCTTAAGACAAGCAAGGTGGAACCACACACATTATAACCCTTAGCTTGTATGATAGGGTGACAGTTCGACCTCGGGTAGGAGAGACTATGAATAGAGAAGCATAGGTTCCTTACTGGCCAGTAAATGTTAAGGTTTAAGCTATTATTAGGTTTTTTTTCAATTCACTAGATAACCATAGCATAGATAGGATCATTTAGAAATACACAATCACAAGAGAAACATCATTTATCCTAGGAAACTCTCATGGGGGAGAAAACCCAGCAAAAACTTCCTTAATATAGATAGCCAATACAATGTCAAGAGAATAAGCCAAACAATACAGAAATTTCTCTCCCAAGTATGTGCCTCTCTCTCTCTCTTCCTTCTTCTCCAACTACAGCTCCAAACTTGCGCTCTGATGAACAAGTGAGTGAGTGAACAAATCAGGCGCTAGCCTCTCTTATTTATACAATCTTGCAGGTGTGAACTAAGGTGTCTTTTCACTGGCTGGGCCGACTTCTCCTTCTGGGTGGTTATAACCACTTTAATATATTCTAGGGCCGAATTCTCATTTAGCCTACTACAATTAGGGTTTGACCAATCCGCAAAAGGGGATTTGGTCATTTACAATACCCGACATGATTAATCCACAAAAGGGGATTGATTTAATGAATAATACATCAATAATAAATAGAATACTCTTTGCAGTTACAATATTTCAACACTCCCCCTTAACAAGAAGGGTATTCTACAACAGCATCAGGCAAGAGAGAGGGCAACATCATCAACAACATATTGGAACACTGACTGACATATCTATAAATCATCGAAATTTTTTCTCATCATCAATATCATCATTCACAGTAGGGAGTTGGAATGGCATCATCATCCTCATCAGCATGAGGCTAAGGTAACATCATCATCATCTTCAACATGACGCTAAAGCAACATCATCATCTTTGGCATGAAAGATGAAATAACATCATCATCATCGTAATCATCTTCAACAAGGAGCTGAAGTGGAATCATCATCATCATCTTCAGCAAGAAGCTGAAGTGGCATCATCATCATCATATTCAACATGAGGCTAAACTAACATCATCATCTTCGGCATGAAAGATGAAATAACATCATAATAATCTTCAACAAGGAGATGAAGTGGCATCATCATCATCATCATCTTCAACAAGAAGTTGAAGTGGCATCGTCATCTTCAGCAAGAAGCTAAAGTGGCATCATCATCATCAACTTCAGCAAGAAGATGAAGTGGCATCATCATTATCAAATTCAACAAGAAGTTGAAGTGGCATCATCATCATCAACTGCATCAACATGGATTAGTATAACACTAATACATCATCATCATCAATAACAACACAAGGCTGATACAACATCAAAAAC
>JZKD02S1665257.1:8094-18821 GCA_000966675.3 Picea glauca
AATGGAGGACGATGATCGCTTCAAATTGGGATGTTGCAGAAGAATAAGTAGGAGGCCTCATATCTTGTGCAAGGTCAAGGCAGCGTTGAGAAGAATGAATAAGCTAAGGTTATCATCCTAAATCAGATTCAAATATGGTATTTTAAGCTATGCTCTCAACTTTACTATCAAGATGATCCACATGCACTCGTACCGGTTGAGCCAGACTATGGCTGTTCTTAATGGGCAAATCCATACTATTGTTTTTCCTCTAAAATATGTGTGTTTGATCTGTTGGGAGTTATGAACCTGTTAGCTATGAACTCTGTTATATTGTTTAAATATTATTGACTGATGTGTGGGAGTTATGAAATCTGTTAGGTATGAACTCTGTTATATTTTTTATTTATGATTTGATGTGGGGCATCGCAAACTGAATAAAAAATATCCTAAGATGGGAAAAATTAGATCTGGTCTTCGAACCTGTGCCTTAAAACATGAAATCTTTTACAAATAAGCTACATAGCAGTATGCTTTTCATTAGATCTGGTCTTCGAACCTGTACCTTGAAACATGAAAGCTTTTACAAATAAGCTACATAGCAGTATGCTTTGAAAAGCTCTATTAGATTTGATTATAGATAGGTGTTTTGTTTTTTTTAGGTTTTTACATTGTGTTAGTTTATTAGTATAGGTTTCCCGATTTACTGTATTATGAAACATTTTGTAGAATATGTAATCTATAATTTCTTATTGATGTATGCATCTATTCCACGCTTCTTACTGATTTGATTCCATCAATTTATGAGTCCCCATGATGGACGAATTCAATTTCTGAGTCCTCATGATGGACGAAGTATAGCCGGTCACAACATATTTCTTAACATAGAAGTGTTTTTACAAATAAACCATAGAATAATCCATCTGTAAAGTCAATGTTGTTGCCATTAATAGGTTTTGTATTTATGGTGTAAATTATATTTCAGAGAGAGAGGGAGTTGTCTAAACATTGTATTTTTTGAACTTTTTCACCTGAATCCAGTGAAACAGATTTTGGTGAAATCACTAGTTTCTGTTGTTTAAATTGTATTTTCGAATGTATAAATGAATTCAACACCCTGAAAAACTTTAGGAGATTTGAAATTATACAGATTCAATCACTCAAATATAGAGTTCAGCAATTTTTTTGTCAGATTTTAATAAAAATTGATCAGAAAATATACTCCTAAAAAACTTAAAAGAATGAAAAATTTAGACTCAGTTTTTTAAGAAAAATTTCATATACAAAATTTGAATGTAAAATTGTAAAATAGATTGTTTAAAATGAACAAAGATTATCTCCTGGAAAGTTATATTATTGACTAGTCGAAGAACATTAGCTCAGTTGATTAAATTATGGAAAAAAATATCAAAGTTTATTTTAAAAAACAATATTTTTAGTTTACTGGTTTTATTATAAAATATGGTTTAGATAAATGAAGTTAATTGTTGAATTGTGAGATAGGAAGTTAAATTATTAAATATTATTTAGATAAATCCAGTTAATTTGTTCCAGATGTCATTGCTATTGTATTCATCTTTGTTGAATTGTGAGATATGAAATTAAATTGTAAATTATTATTTTTATTTATTTTTATATATTTTTTTTCACATTGAAAATTTTATTAAAGATTTATTAAAGAAATGGTTTTTTAGTTGGAATTCCATTATATAAATTTCTGCTAATCACTATTTTTTGTTATTCAAAATCTATTTTTGAATGTAGAAATGGATTCAACATGCTGAAAAATCTAGACACTTAGATTATACAAAAATAATCACTTAAATTTACCAATCTAACAATTTCTCATCCTATTTCAAGCAAATGTCCCTGAAAAAATCCCTCATTTCATAGAATGTTTAACCTAATACTTTATTTTACTTTTAAAAGACATAAATACCTCTTATCCAATGTTTTTGAATACCCATAAAAAGTTACAACAATTTATTGTTTGGAAGCTCTTTCACTCTAACAGTCAACTTTTGAAACTGTTGAATATACTCATCCAAAAATTTTAACTACAAGACATACACTTTTATTTTTATATTTATTCTTTTTTCCACATTGAAAACTTTTTCAAAGATTTATTTTAGGCCTTGTTTAGCTGTTTTAAGAAATGTTTTTTTAGTTGGAATTCAGCTATATAAATTTCCACTAATCACTATTTTTTGTTGTTCAAAATTCATTTTTTAATGTAGAGATGGATTCAGCATGTTGAAAAACCTCTAAGACACTTAGATTATATAGAAATAATCACTCAAATGTACCAATCTAACAATTTCTCACTGAACTGAAAAAATCCCTCATTTCATAGAATGTTTAACCTACTAATTTATTTTAAAAATTTATTTTACTTTTAAAAGACATACATACCTGGTCCTATATTTTTGAATACCCTAAAAAAATTGCAACAATTTATTCTAATTTATTCTTTGGAAACTAATTCACTCTAATAGTCAACTTTTGAAATTATTGAATATGCTCATCCAAAAATTTTAATTACAAGAAACACACTTCAAATTTAATGTTTTGAATACTCATAAAAAAATTACAACAATTTATTTTTTGGAAGCTCCTTCACTCCACTGTAACAGTCCACTTTTGAAACTGTTGAATATGCTCATCCAAAGATTTTAACTACAAGAGACACACTTCAAATTTAATTTTTTTTTAAAAATAATCATAAAAAATTACAACAATTTATTCTTTAAAAGCTCCGTCACTCTCATCATCAACTTTTGAAACTGTTGAATATGATCCATTGAAACTGCTTTGTAATTAGACCTTTTTGCCTAATATTTGTCTATTAAATAATATGCACTTTTTTGTGTTTACCAAACTATTAGTACCACACACAATTTATTCTTTAAAAGCTCAGTCGCTCTCATCGTCAACTTTTGAAACTGTTGAATATGATCCATTGAAACTGCTTTGTAATTAGACCTTTTTGCCTAATATTTGTCTATTAAATAATATGCACTTTTTTGTGTTTACCAAACTATTAGTACCACACAAATTGGTGAAGTCCTAAAATAAATATGTAATAGTTACATTTTATAGAGTTGGCACTTGGTGTGGGTATAGGATTAATGAACCATCAAATGTATGGGATCAATCTAATTTTTCTTCATATATATTAAAATGATGTCCATATCTAATTAGAACATGATCCCCTCGCTCTTATTATCCTCTTGATAATTTAGGCTAAGGACAGTTCTTGTTATTTTTCATAAGGTGGTTTTTCATGTTTTTGAAATCATATTTGTTTATCATTTCTTTTACATCATTTTTACAATTTTGAAATTTATTTTTTACAAATCATATTTATTTGTCATTTTTTTTTTTCATATGATCTTTAAAATTTTGGAATTTATTTTTTACATGTCATATTTAGGATGACAACTTTCTTTTCGAGTGTAGTTTCCATGATCAACATTTTATCATCTAAATTGGAAAACTTAAATTCTATTATTCTTTCTTTTATTGTGTCAAGGATGAATATTCAAAAGTCATTGTAAGAATCACACTTGTCTTGCTACATCTAAACATGATGACTAAAGTTTTGTATTATGTTAAGGGAGTTTCCTAATAAATGATTGGATTTCCAGTATTAGTACATGACAAAATTTTCATGATTCTAACTAAGGAGGATGCACTATAACCTTAACCACATTATTCAATTCCCATGTATGTGAGAGTGATTACCCTAAATGTGATGCTCATTGTACTATAGATACATATGAGTGAAAGCTGATTTAATTATGATCTAAGGTATATATTTATAGGTATTTCAATATATCCTTGGGTATGAGTAAGATTAAACACATAAATGTATTCTTTGTAATATAGTTTTACTTATACCAATAAAGGTATACAAAGGGGCTCTATGTAGATCTTATATGTATTCTTTGTGTATGCTTCTTATGCACAACTTTATCACTTGAATGACATATGTTTATGTTTTTATATGTTAATATACATTTCAGTCTAAAAAATCTACTAGTTAAAAAATAGAGAAAAAAATTCTAAAATTGAGATATCCTCAAAATTCTAAATTGGAATTCAATGTGTTAGTGACCTAGCAACTATTGCAACTTTGCAAATTCCAAATTTGTATTTTTGAAATTTTACAAGATGTACTCTTCTATGTCATCTTCAAAATCCCACTTATTTCTTGCAATTTGGACCTTTCAAGGGAAAGTTAGGTCCAATCTACAAAAGGCTAATGTTTGATATTTTTTAGGCGAGAAAATATGTATATATGGTCACTTCACGAATATTTTAAGTTTTAAATTTGGACCCATAACATCTTGTTGCATTTTCGATCCAATGTTACAAGTTTCAATCAATTTGGACCTAGAAATATTTAGATTTGATGATGATGATGATGATGGTGATGGTGATGATGATGATGATGATGATGATGAACCTCCACTAAGATCGGATTTTGTTTATGTGCTCGAAAAGCATTAAAAAAAGATTTCCAAGATCACCATAGTTTTGTTGAGTTAAGAGGTTAGGAAGGTTGATAGTGTGACAAATATTTTGAAGATGAGATCTAATATGAGTATAGGTTGGACAATCTAAGAGAAAGTGTTTTTCATCTTCAAGCTTCTTAGTGTCACAAATGTGACACTCTCTTTCAGCCCATGGCGTTTTAGAATTGACCAACCCTCACTTTCACTATAAAGCTAGTGAAAATTTGTTCTTATCTTAATAATGCATATTTTTATTGAAATCATATGTGTAATCCTTTTTTAAAAAAGAAACAAAAACCTTAATTTGTACAACTTGTAACTCTAATACCAAATTGACAAATAAACATAAAAATGGTCAATTCAGTGATATCAAGACTAAATTAAATCAAGTGAAAGAGTAAATAAATAAGCCAAACCATTACTGAATAAATAAACCCTGTAAATCGACAGTCTTCCAAAGAAAGCAATCCAATTCTGTAATATTTCTCTAAAATATACAGATAAAGAATTGAAACCACAAATGAATATTGCTACTTCGCAAACAAATATTTATATATCCAAATCGTTTACATGATGTCAACAGAAAAGAAGCAGAAAAATATCGCATTTTTAAAAATAAACTTTGGGTTTTCCCTGTCTACAACAAAATCTCCAAGGAGAGATCATCACTGTTTCTCATCACTGGCAATTTCTGAATCAATAATAGCCATTCTCTAGCTCAGCCGGTACTGGTTTTTCAGCAATATTGCAACTCAAAAGCAAAGCATGTGGATCATATTGATAGCTTCCATCGTCAAAGTTGAGAGCATAGCTCAATGGATCGTATTTGAATATTTCTTTTGATGATGGCCTCGGCTTAATCATCATTCGACTGAACTCCGACTTGATCTTGCAGAAGAGGTGAGGCTTCCTACTTGTTCTTCTGCAGTATCCCAACATCAAGCCATCCTGATCTTCCATTACAAAACCTCGGCACACACTGACCTTCTTGGCATTGAGCCAACTCCATGCCCATTGAGGAAACCTTCCATGCCTAACCAGAGTTGTGGCCGTTTTCTTTCGTGGGGAATCTACATGGTCAAAATCATCACAGATTAGACGATAATTATCACTGGCACCGCGTCCCATGATGGTAAATATCAACAGATTTCTTCTGTTGGTTCTATCTGTTCTTGATAAGGTACCGTTCCTTAGAATATCTCCCAACTTAGTACATTCCTTCACACACTGCGGTATTATGAGAAAAACTCCACAGTGAGCATTGATTGATCTTGTCACCCAAGCCTTTAATCCATTCCCTGCACATACATCATAACCCAAAAAAACACAGTCATAGGGTAAGAAGAATCTTAATAATAACTCCGTTTTTTTTTTTTCATTCCATCAGATCTGTTCATAAAACACACCACAGTCACCGGAAACAAAACAGTGAAAACTGGCTCAGTCACAATAACACAGTAACAACAACATATCGATATCGAAATCAAATTCAACCAACATAAATCCATCTTCACCTCTTCAGAAATTCATCATTCAACCAACATAAATCCATCTTCACCTCTTCAGAAATTCATCTTTACCTCTTCAGAAATTCATCTTTACCTCTTCAGATTATTAAAATCAAATTCAACCAACATAAATCCATTTTCACCTCTTCAGAAATTCATCTTTACCTCTTCAGATTATTAAAATCAAATTCAACCAACATAAATCCATCTTTACCTGGAACAATTAAAATGATGATCCAACCTTTTTAATAAAATATCCTCTATGTTTTTTTTGGGCACTGTGCTGTCAACCTTTCAGAAACAGAGCTTCTGAAGAGGATGAGGATGCCAGCATCATCATCAGATGCTGAGTCCAACCTAGACTAGTTGAGAAGAACTCCCACTGGCTGTTCTAATTTTTATGCGAACTACTGAATACAATTCCGTAAATTTTGTTGTTTAATGGTTAACAAGCCGTTAGCCAGTAGGACAGCTGCTTGACTTTACTATTTCTATGCCATGCTTTGTTCCCACAAACCAGAACAACTCAACCATAAAAATCATCAAACATATCACATGCAAGCGAGTTAAATCATCAAACATATCACATGCAAGCGAGTTGCCTGTTTTTATGGTATTTTTATCTTTATTTTAAATGCTAAGATTTTAGGTTTATTTTAAATGCAGTGTCTTAATCCTTTACAGTTGTTACTAAATTTTGTCATGTCGCATGCAAACTGGTTGGTTGGTTGTTCGTTCTTTTTATCCAGATATTGAAGTTAAGTTTAAATACACATTCTAAATAAATTTAAAAATATAAATATCGGGAGGCCAACCGTGAACACAAGGGTTGAGATCACCTTATCCTTTGGTACTTGGAAAGTAGATTATTAAAAAATCTAATGAGTTGTTATGTTTTTGTTATTAGTTTTCAACGAGAGATGATATTGTCATTCTACATCTTACAATTTCAGTGGGTTTAATGGTTAAGAATATGTATTTTCTCCTAAAAGATCACAAGTTCAAATCCAGAGGGGATAAGGTATGAATACCTCAATAGATTTTAAAAGTCAAATCGCTAAACCTTGTCATCCTCATAGGCTCCAAGTTTTTCAAGTCCTCAAACTCTCAACATTTAGGTAGATTTCATAGCAAACAAATAAGCATAATTAAATCAAGGTTTATTGAGAAAAAATGGGGGGTTCCCTTAATTTTTTTTCTCCCATGAATACAAACTATCGAAACATGAGGAATATCATCTAACCCAAATTTTAAATGGATAAGTGGCACAACACATCATTTCATATAAAGTGGGATACAACTTATTATAGCCCCCCCACATTGTCCATTGATACCTCCAAAGTGTGGCTAGGAAAGCATATTAAAGGTTGACATGGTGTATTTTTCTAGTAGAGGTGGGACTAATTCAATATGCTATGAAAGAGAGGTATCAACCTAGACCTTCTCTATGATTTTTGCTCCACGATTTCATTGTGCCATCATAATTGGGGTGTATACTAGCCGTAGAGGATGAAGACATAGATTGTCTATAGCTTAGTGGGACATGGACCCTTGTTGTATATTGTGTTCTAGTTTATAGGGTGGTTGTCATTGTCTATGTTCACTAGACCTTATCCATTATGGATGAGAATTGAAATACAATGGTTCTTGTAAAATTGTAGATCTACAATGAGTTTTGAGAAGGGTCATGCATTAGTATGAAGGGCTATAGGAAATTACTTCTATCCTCAACAATCATGCATTGTCTTCATAGTTGGAGGCTCAACTCAATAGGTAGGTGGATTTGGAGGCAAAGGTGGCCATCCAAGGTGAGTAAATTGAGAAGCTTGTAGTAGAACGTAACATGAAACTCCAAATCATTTTGGGAATATTAAGGAGATCTAACTATGTGACTCCTCATCTGAAGTATCGATTGATTGTATCTAGGTAGCTACTGATGAAGATATAGTTCAATAATGAAAAAAATGTTAAAATGTTGGTATGCTCGTTTAACCATAGACAATGTCACATCATTGTCACCCAACCATAGGCATTCACATATGCCACCCCCTAGCACATAAACCTTTGACAAAATTATTCCAGAAATCCATACTAGTGTTGAAATATTGTAACTGCAAAGAGTATTCTATTTATTATTGAGTTATTATTCATCAGATCAATCCCCTTTTGTGGATTGATCATGTCAGGCCTTGTACTTGACCAAATCCCCTTTTTTGGATTGGTAAAACCTTAAATATACTATGTTAATTAAGAAGTCATCCCCAAGGCCTAATTAAAGTGTTATAACCCTAACTTGCACCTGACATGCATACCCGACATTAGGCCATCTAACTTGCTATATTTACCAAGCCATTATTTGAACAACTCTTCTAAAAACCATCATTTTGAAGGTGTACGTGCCCTGCGCCATTACTACCCACGTACACATGCTCCCTGAGCCACTACAACCCGCGTACACTCACAAAATATCACGAAATGTGGAAATTTGCATATGATACTGGTTTTCGGGCCGTTACTTAACGGCTTGACTTCCCATAGCCAGCTACCCCAATCGTTATTGTCCCTTTTGGCCTATAAAATAAGGGTTTGAGGTCCCATTGCAAAGGGAAGCACGAGAGCAAAGAAACTCTGCCGATTTTATCAATCCCCCTTTGCCCCAATTGTAAAGTCCTTACCATCTCCTTAAAAGAGAACTGAAGAGGAGAAGAAGACGTGGAAGAATTTGGTGCATGGTGAAGAGGATCCCAGGACCAAGTTCGAGGAGCAGTGTCGGTCTCATGTTGTAAGCGAATTTAGTGAGATTAATATAAAGAAGTACTTTTTCCGTCCCACCAAATGACGTCTTAAACTTTTATGATTTGTTTAAATTTCTTGTTTATGATGTCTAACCCACTAATCCATATGTAGAATGCATGCTTGTAGTTTCTTGTTTGTCTTTTGATGAATGCAGGTCAGCCTTGAGAGGATATTTGCAGTCAGGAAACAACCAAGCGCAAAGGGATCGACATTGGACACAGAGTTTAAGGTAGGTCTACTAGATCCCTTTCTCTTGGATTTTATGTATGATTGTGGGGTAATGTTGGGATAGTGATAAAAAGTAGGAGACTTTAGACGGTTAGCTCTTCCTACACTTTAGGCCCTTTGTGTAGTCCGTAGAGGGGTTTTCCCGCTATAGTAGAATTGGCGACCGTACTGGGGATGCCTCTAAGGTCTTTGGGGATATTTCTTTTTGGGTGCTTTGAATCAATTTATTCACTGTTGTTGAGTTTCTGTAAGCTTCTGTGTCTTCAAGGGATGTTGGTCTTCCATACCAGTATTCCTTGCCTGTGCTAAACTGTTGTTTTTTCATTTTTTGAGGAGTTACAGAGATGTACGCGGCTTGTAGTGGGCCTGCATGCGTGCATACGTGCCCTGCCTTTGGACAACCCGCGTACATACACTGGATGTTGAAGTGTTAGTAGCGTGCCCGTTGAGAATTTTTTTGTACAAAAGAAGAGGCAGCCATCCTCTTCCCTGTCAGGAGTCACACTTCTCAAGGGTTTTCTTGATCTAGTACTGGTCTCTGTTATAGAAGTCTGTAGCCTAGGTCTGAATTCAGTTTAGCTTTCTTTTTCATCAAAATATTTCTCGTGTTTTCTTTAATAGGGTTTTTAGACAAGTTGGCGAGTCTTCTTGGATCTGCCTATTTGGTATTGTCAGTGACTCCCTGCAATTTGCGATTGGGCCATAAGTTATTTCTTGGTCCTATCTTGTCGGTATTTTTCCCTTTTTTTCTTTAGAAGAAAATAAATTCGTTTTCAAATTTCTTGTTTTGAAGCATAAAACAATAAAAAAAAAATCTTTCATTACTTTGTTTGGTAAAGTAGTTTAGGTTAGTTGCTTTGTTGACCAAGGAAAAAGAAAGTTTTTTTAAGTTCTTTACTTGAATGCTTAGGAAATTAAGTAGCTCGTAGTCGAGCGAAATCTTGTTTTGAGTTTTTCTTTTCAAAGATCTGAGAAAAGTAGTTATGGAAAGTTTGGTGAAAGAGTTTCAATTGAAAAATCTTTATTTGTGAAGAAAGAAGTACTTTTATTTCCAGTATCATCTTATTCTCTTCTCTTTCGTCTCTTAAAGAACATCACTGGTTTCACTTTTGTTCCTTTTGACTTAAGACAACCACTAAAATTAACGCCTAATTAAAAGTTATTAGAATTTTTGTTTGAAGGGTTCATCAATTTAGTTTAAGCTAGAGCCTTGATTTTGGATTGGAGAGGAAACTCTTCAAGGCTACAAAAACAAACATAAGAGTCTAAGCTAGGGAGTGTTTGAAAGTCTAGTAATCGTGAAAGTTATCCAGGACCCCCCTCTAACACGGGGGATAAACACGATGTCACGTGCAAAAAGGTAGCAGAGATAACCCCTCCAAAGCCGACCCAAGCATAGTGGGGAACACATATAGAGGGCTTATCCTGGGATTCCATTGATCACATTTTCCATAGAGCTTCGTGGGTTGCGAATCCATTCAAGGTCCTCATTCGTCTTCTAGAACACTTGCTTTCTGTTAAGAACCAAATATCAATATAGCATAGAAAATCCTCAGAAAAAGTACTCAACGCCTTGAAACAGATAGAATTTCAGATAATAAGCCTCTTCAAGGGGGCAACCTCCTTTTACCCCACTTAAATTTTCAAGTACAAGATGATTCAAAATGAAAATGTCTCCTTGGTATATATAGGAGACTAG
>JZKD02S1665257.1:24558-46679 GCA_000966675.3 Picea glauca
GAGTGCGATAGGCCTTCCGTTCTCATATAGGATGTCTGGCTTCGGTACGAGCACTGTCCTTTCCCACTCCACTCTATAGACATTAGGTATCGGGGAAGGGAGCTCCAATGCTCCTCTACAAGTATCCATGGGGGACACTTCAACTCCCTATAATTCTTTCCCTTACGGAGGGGGTCATATACCTCCTTCGTCCCCTTCACTCAGCAGTGCCCACCAACACTCCGTCGAGCCGAACATAAACTATAGCTCGTTTGGAGCAGGTAGTCAAGGAATTCCTACTTATAGCATGCCAATAGGTTCGAAACCATTCTCTTTGTTTGACACGTTTGATAACAACGCTTTCTCGTCATCTTTCGTCATGGCCGGGGGCAACCCCAGTTATGGACAACAACATCCTGTACAGGGTACTATTCCTACACAGGGGGAAAAATTAGGAATTCCTTCCCCACAAGGACCTTGGAATCCATGGCAGGGATCAGTTCCCTCATCAAGGATGCCGACTGGGGAAAAACCCCTTCCATATCCAATGGAACCCTGGGACAGGCTCAACACCTATGTCCATTGGATCGACAGGGGCAACCCTTCCCAAAATTATTGGAATGTGATGCAAGTCCAAGCCTTTACGTCCTATTACGGGAGTCATCCGATGACATATCAACAAGCGCAGAATCCATACATTGCTAACAACCATGGTTATTAATAGGACCTTGGCCAGCAACCTAACTTTTCCTAGCAACCTGGTGCCAGCCAAACTCCAGGCTCCTTTTTCCCTAGTTACAATCAACAACGGAAATTACCGTTTCTGGAAACTATGCACTTGCCATACTTGACAAGGTTATTAAATGACCCCATATGTCATGATCCGCGTTGGCCCCCTATGCCGACCAAGTTTCCTTCAGACATCACAAAGTTCGAGGCCAAGCCTAATGGAGATCCAGGCGATCATGTGACTACCTTCCATTTATGGTGCTCATCCAAGTCTTTGAGAGACGACTCTATCCAGTTGTGTTTGTTTCAACGCACTCTCATCGGGAGTGTGAAGAAATGGTACATCGAGCTTGACCACTCAAGATACTCTTCCTTCGACGAATTGGAAATGACTTTCTTAAACCATTTCCAATTACCCATGAGATACGATGCTGACATTGAATTGTTGGCCAAATTTGAGCAGACAAAAGAAGACCATATCTCAGATCACATCTAAGAATGGAGACACCAGAAGAGTTTGATAAAAGTGCCAGTCCCACCAACATTCCTGTTAGAGTGGTTCCTTAAGTCTTTGGTACCTCAGTTATCTAAAGACGTCACAACCTCGGGGGTCTTTTCAAAGGAAGAAGCGATAATGAGAGCCCAACAGCTAGAACTGATTTACTCTCAGTCTAGTTTACTTTACGAAGTTTTACCATATGCACCACAGTAGATACTTGACAAGACCAGACAAAGATCTAGAACACATGCCGATGACATTGTAGATTCAGTGCAAATGAAGCTCGTTGATCAGTTGTCGAATCAATTGCAGCAATTGGAAATACAATAAACAATGGCTATATAGACCATTGGTTCGCCTGCTCCCCCTACTCAAATGTCGGATGTACACAGTGTGCAATCGACAAACCCAAAGGCCACCCAACATCTTGATGGAAAGAAGAAACAACGAAAGAAGGGTAAGAGGGATAAGAAACCTACCAATAATGTTGGCGAGGGAAACATTGAAAATAAAAAGTTGAAGTATCCTTGTAATCTTTGCAAGGAAGACCATCCAACTCACCAGTTCCCTTGACTTGCAGAGGCCCAGAAGTTATTGACACAATAGCCACCTACCGTGTTAACAAATCTATTTTTGCATGGGAAAAATTTAGCTAAAGCCTCTTCAAGTGCGGAAGGGGTCGATTAGGGACCCCCTCTGTCTTCGATTAATCCTTCGTCTATGAATGTGTACATGATGAAAGGTAGCATTGACATAATGATTAGGAAACACGACTATGGGATGCCAAACACCCCTGAGAAGGGTAACGAAGCTGAAAATCCATCTCTTCCTCTCCAGATTGAGAAGACGTTGGGAGAAACAATGAGACGCATCCCCAAAGGTGCATTCAAGAAAGATTCTTAGAACCCAAACAAAAGGGCCGCCCAAAACTACTTTATGGTGGAGGATTTGTCACAAACCCCTTGTGCGATGTTAGCTTTGGAAGTCCTCCAGAGCTGCCCTTCCCAGAGAAAAGTTATGTTAGTTGCCTTCGCTGAGACTTGTAATCCGGGAATGATCATGATTGATACGACCGATTTAAAACCCCATCTTTGTTACCACGTAGCATTTCAGATAGTAGTGGCTTACACCATGAAAAATTTTACTCGGAACATTTTCCGCACGATGGTTGACAAGGGTGCCTCGACATGTGTGATGTCTTTGGCGTGTTAGAAGGCTATAAGCCAACCTGTTTTGTCTTCGTTACCTACCCTTCTTACTACTTTCGATGGTCATTCATTTTGACCACATGGAATCATCCCCTCTTTTCCCATGCAGTTAGGATGGAAGACCATGTGCGTCGAAGTTGAAGTGGTTGATGTGTCTCTTGACTACAATATCTTGTTAGGAAGGAGTTGGACCTACGTTATGTAACGAGTGGTCGTGATAGTTTTCTGGGTCTTTTTGTTTCCACACGAGCGTCAGATCATGACCATTGATTAGTTATCCTTCTCCCATCCTAACCCTTCATTGGGGGTATCCATGGTCCCGATGAATCATAACCATCAACCCAACATCGTGAACATAGGGTTTGGTTTGTGCCCACCATTGATGGGTAGTTTTGATTACCCACCTCCGATCGACAATTTCCATTACATGTCGGTTGTCCCCAACCAACCTAGGGCCGAAATATTTCAAATCTTGTCATTTCTCACAACTTACTTTAACGATCCGTGGAATCTTCCTTCCCCATCATCCATGATGGAAGGGACAGGGCACCATGGCATGACCATGCCTTTGTCTGTAGCAGAAGTTACATACTCTATAGTTCAGCAAGCTTTCGTCAACCTTGATCCGACTCTCACACAGAAGTTGGATCCGGTTCTCCAGCCTACACGGGCTCAAGGTTCCCTCACTGATACTGATTCTTTAGACTTAGTCTTGCCCTCAAACGAGGTGATTATTGAGGCAATGACTAGTCCAGACAAACCCTGGGATGATATTCATCACCGATCTTACTTCCTCCCAGAGTTAAGAAGAATTGAAATAGGTGAATTCAATCTGACTATGACTAGATATAAGGCTTGTCCTATCAATCCTTTGGCTATGCACATTGTTTATGCTGAAGGAAATATGGAAAACATTGCTCAAATGATACCTATCGATATCTCTAGAATCCATGGCATTGTGGAGAATATCTTCGTCAGAGCAGACTTCTCCCCCGAGGAGATTCAAATCTACACAGATTTATTTAAGGAATTCCGCAACGTGTTTGCCTAGTATTATGAGGAAATGTCAGGCATAAATCCAAGAATCACTGAACATGAAATCACGACATATCCTGATGCTAAGCCAGTCTGGTAGAATCTTCGTCCAGTCAATCCTAGGAAAGAAATAGCTATTAAGGCTGAAGTAGAGAAACTACTCCAAGCTGGTTTCATCTACCCCATCCAATTGACTCAATGGGTGTCAAATCTAGTTCCAGACAATAAAAAAAAAGGGTACGATTCACGTATGTACGGACTTCCGTGATTTGAACAAGGCCTATCCAAAGACAATTTCCCCACACCATTTATTGATCAGATAGTAGATGAATGTGCAGGTTGTGAAGCCTTTTCTTTCATGGATGGTTTTTAGGGATACAATCAGATACAGATCAAGCCCGAAGACCAACAAAAAACCACTTTCATCTGTCTATGGGGTACATTCACTTATCAGAAGATGCCTTTCAGTCTGAAAAATGTTAGAGCTACGTTTCAGCAGGCCATGTCTTTTTCTTTCCACGACCTCAAACACATAGTTGAGGCCTATCTCGATGATTTAGCATCACGATCTCATAAGAGAGTTGATCATCTTGCACACCTCTGACTTATCTTTGAGCCATGTCACTACTACCGGATCCACTTGAATCCAAACAAATGCAGTTTTTGCGTCACATCAGGTCATTTTCTTGGTTTCATTGTTTCAACAATAGGGATCATGGTCAATCCTCTAAAGGTTGAGGCAATAGTTCAATTTCCTCCCCCATGCACAATCCCTCAGCTTCAGAGTCTACAGAGAAAAGTGAACTTTTTATGGCGTTTCATCGTGAACTATGTCGAGATCAAAAAGGGTTTCATGTGTTTATTGAAGAAGGAAGTTCCTTTCCATTGGGAAGAAGTCACTCAACACTCTTTTGAAGCATTGAAACATGCCCTCATGTCTACCCCTCTTCTTCGTCCACCTAATTATAATAAATATTTATTATTGTACTTGGCTTCTGCAGAGTCGACCATCGGTATGGTCTTGGTTCAGGAGGATGATTTTCTCTCAGAATATGTGATTTATTACCTGAGTTGAGGTTTGGTTGAATCAGAACTCAATTATTCCCACTTTGAAAAACTTGCGTTGGAAACAGTTCATGCTGTCCAACGGTTCCGTCACTACATCTTGTTTCGCAAGACCACCGTCATTGTTGTTGTGAATCTGTTTCAATACGCGTTGACACGACGTGTTATTGACAGAAATATTAGTAGATGGATAGTTATCCTCTAGGAATTCGACTTGGATTTTGTTTCGGAGAAATCCAAAAAGTCGTTGGTCTTTGTGGAACTCATTTTGGAACTTCTAGTCAAATCAGGTGATGTTATACCCAAAGAGTCACCTATCAAAGGAGACATGTTTCTGATCGCGTCTTCGGACCCCTGGTATGGAGATATACTAGTCTATCTCCATACTTTGAATTTCCCTGCCTCTGCTTCTCGTGATGAGCGTCGACGTATATGCCATCAGGACAAAAACTATCTCATACTCGAGGACACTCTGTATCGTCGAGGTGTAGATTGCATCCTTCGTCGATGTCTCACCCATGAAGAAGTGGAAATCATTCTTAACAATTGCCACACTGGAGCATGTGGCGGTAATTTTTCTGGGTTGGAAACAACCCAAAAGATTCTACGAGCCGGTTACTTTTTTCGACATTAATCAAATATTGTGTTAAATCGGTCAAGAAGTTCCACCCGTGTAAGATCTTCTCTCGGAAGATGAGAGCACACCCCGGTCCCATGTTTCCTGTCATCATAGTTGGTCCCTTCACCAAGTGGGGGATTGATTATGCTACATGAAACCCTCCTTCCATAATGGGTCACCTTTATATCATCGTAGTAGTAGACTACTTCAAGAAGTGGGTCGAAGATATTCCAACGTTTAAAGATGATGGTGAGACTGTAGCTCTCTTTTTGTTTAACCAGATAATAGCAAGGTTAGGCATCCATAGAGAGATTTTCACCGACCATGGTAGTCACTTTAAAAACAAAATGATGTCCAAGTTAACATCAAATCTTGGGTTGAGGCAAGAACATTCATCACCCTACTACCCACAAGCGAATGGTCAGGTGGAAGCTGTGAATAAATCCCTGAAGACTGTTTTACAACAAACAATCAATTCAGCCAAGTCAAATTGGCATTTGATTTTCTACTCGGAATTATGGGCCTACCAAATGTCTGTTAATACCGCAACCGATTTCTCACCTTTTCAACTCATTTATAGGCTGGAAGCATTCTTTCCTATAGAGTGCCAGATCCCCTCTCTAAAGTTGGTAGTACAGTTATTTCCAGACACTTGATCACTTGAAGAGCGTTTATTATATCTTGAGTAACATCGAGATGTAGCCTTGGCTAACGAGGCTCACAAACATAAAGTCAAGTGTCAGTATGATTGGTCCGTTCGTCCTCGGATTTTCTCTGAAGGTGACCTTGTCCTAGTCTATGACCAAGATAAGGACCCCCTAGGGGTAGGCAAGTTCAAACCCATGTGGTTTGGACCTTTCATCGTGAAGGAGGTTCTAAAGAAGGGAACTTGTCATTTGGTGGATTTTGAGGGAAATTCTTTGGCGAAGCCTAGAAATGGGCTCTACCTCAAGAAGTATTACTCATAGGTGGGTCACCTTGGGTGACTTCTTGTAACATTTGTATAGTTTTTGTACATTGTTTTTTTAGTTTTTGTCTTTTGGTTTTATGGATGTGTCATTTTTTGATGTCGTATTTTTCACTGTGGCAGATGTCAAGTGAATCAAATTTGTTCGTTGGGTTTGTGAATGACGCTAGCCAGCACACTCAGAGGCTTGCTTCCGCAGCTTGGGTGATTTTCACACCTTAGGGCCAGTTGTTATCTTCAGGAGGTATTTTTTTAGGTGATGCCACAAACAATGTCGCCGAGTACAGTGCAATTCTAGAGTTGCTTCATGATTCTTTGTCACATGGTATCTCTCACCTCCGAGTCTACTTAGATGCTTAGCTGGTTGTGTCTCAGTTAAATAGGGTTTATTGCGTTCACGATCTAACTCTACACCAACGATTCCTTAGGGTACGTCTCTTAGAACAAAGGTTTGATTACATTACGTATATCCATGTTCCTAGGAGAAATCACAGATACTCTAGCTAATCATATATTAGATTGACATATTGCACACATGTAAGAAAACACAAACACACACACATGTAAATACATTTGTAAAATAGATGTAATGCATAAGACATAAAAAATATGAAAAAGATCCATATATATATATTAGAGTACATGGGTGGGTGCAAACGCTTCAAAAATATGTCCAGTCAGAGTCACGGGGCTTATGCCCTCAAAAATATACAAAAGGTGCTCTCGACACATAAGTAGTCTAGCCTAGATAAGGGCGGAGCCTTTAGGCCCTGTCGTAGTGAAAAACAACGTTCACCAAACGTCGAAAAAGATGGACCCAGGTTTGTGTCACCCCAACTACATGAGGTTGCATCGATGGTGGTAGGTCCTCGATCTCTGCCATTGGGACTGGGTTAGTGAGCGTGGTAAGGTTCTACTCCACCCGTCTCAAAACTCTATCATCCTCTCTGGCTAGAGGCCCCCCTGCTGCTGCTGGTCCTGCCTCTGGTCAAGGACATCGCCTAGTCCTCGCGAAATATGTTGGACACACTGGTCCCACATCTACACATAATGGATACATATGTGTCATATAATCTGGTACAAAAAAAATGATATATTTAAAAAAAATAAATAAAAAATAAATAACTTTGAAAAAACAAGCATACCTAGCTCTCCTTGCTCTACTCTGGGAGGTACGGCCATGTCAGGGTCCCTGGAGAAGTCCGGCATAGGGGTAGTCCTCTATCGTCAGAATCTGCCCAGACCACCAGTCAAAAAAATTGTCATCGAAGGCCTCAATGGTCCTCCCTCCCCATTGTCATGGCAGCAACGTCGCCCATATGCATAGGGTAGGGAGAGTGGCCTTGTGCCCTCGTATAGTCTCTCGAGGACTAATGTTGGGTAACCTCTAAAAGAAAAAAGAACACAAAATGCTCCCAAACCCGAAGTTCCTATGCACCTACACTTGACAATCTGTCAACTGTCTCTTCATGCATGTCAACACGGTTGTGCTCCAGTCAAAAATTTGTGCATTTAAGCACTGAACTGCACAATGCATGTGCACCCGAGAAGCCTGATGCAAAGTTGTGGATCCAATGATTTGCCCAATGAGTAGAACAATCTCTTTCAGCAGTAGGTTGTTGATATTATGAATAGGCACATGAGAACCTACTTTCTCAGTACCAGCCTCGCAGTGGAATCCAATCAACTCCTCGATGTTGTGTGGCATGGGTGGAAAAGTGCACATGTTGACTAGTTCCCCTCTCCTTGAGAGGCCAGTCAGAAAATAGATGTCCTCAGTCGTCGGATTCAACGACTCTCCCTCAAGAATGAATGCCTCCGCATCCGGGTGCCAGTAATCTACCAAGGCATTTAGAAGCCTGGGTTGTGCCCTCATGAACGGACACTAGAATAATTTTAGCAACCCACATTATGCTAAGACAACGATAGCAACGGGGTCTTCTAAGACCAAAATATCAAATTTCTCATGTTCCCTCTCTCTCCAATGAACATACATCCCGCAAACACACAAAAAAATGGAGAGTTAACTCTTGCATTCCTTTTTTTCCCACTTATTGAGGGTGTACGCGGGATATATTGAGGACAGTCGTGTGTACACGTGGGAAATTTCTCTTTTGCCTGCGTACACGCACGACCAACCCTTTTAAAGGTCAACGCCCGCCCAAAAAAAAAAAATAAATATAAAAAGGAGGAATGGAAATGCAAGAAGGGATAATTTGTACTTACTTGGTCCAAGCAGAAGTTTGTTTCGTCCACTGAAGCTCCCAGAATCAACTCTTTTGACAAAGGGGTGTTTTTTGACTTTTGGTCAATTCTCAATTTGTAATAGTGATAATGAGTTGCCAAACTTCTATTTATAGACTTTTTTGGCCCTTTTTGTCATTTTTTCGAACCCTTTTGTCATTTATTCTAAACTTAAAAATCGTTTAGTATGGTTCATGAGTTTCTTGTGGAATGTTATGATAAGTGTTACTTTGGGTATTGGGAAACTTTTTGGAGAGTTGGGTCATTTTAAAGGTCTTTTGGTAAAAAGTCATTTTTTCAACTTTGTGCATGTAAGTTAGGTTTCTACCTCCACTTGTTGCACCTCGTTGTATTTTCTGCTTTTCCATAGGATCGATCCCACCGAATTACGACACAAAACCTTCACTCTTTCTCTAGAAGTGTCATAATTTAGTGGTAGATCCTACCTTCACATGGACACCCCAGGTAGATCTTGGTTGCATTTTGGTGTCCATGCTGTCACTAATGACTATAGGCTCGAGAGTCCTTATCAGTTTTTCCCGATTATGAGTTTGAGCCTCATTTTCATGATTCATTATCACTCTTGACCTCACCCTCGGGACTCCCAAAACACAACGGGTCTTATTTTAAACCCTTTTCAGACCCTCTAAACATGAAAATATTGTCAAGCAATCTTGTTGACAATCACACTCGCTAAACTGAAATTTGAAGGCACATCTGTCCGACGGTAGTTTACCCCTTTTTTGGTCCGGATGGTCAAAAGTATGAACACAGGTATACTCTAGGAGCCTCGATTCTCTAGAAGAGTATTCTCAGGTATATATTTAACCCTTTTTCAGGCCTGAGGGACTAAAACTTATGAAAAAGGAACCCCCATGAAGTCCATATTTAAGCTCTTTTCAGATTCCCTAAAATTGAAAAGATAGCCAAGTGACCTTGTTTCTTCACACTCGTTAAATTGGTCCTCAAGAACATCCCTGATGGAGTCCATAGTTAATCTCTTTTCAGACTCCTTAAAAATGAAAATATTGTCGAGTGATATTGTCTTTGTCACACTCATTAAAATGATTTTGAATAGACGTATTTTCAGTGATAGTTACCCCTTTTTCAAACCGACTAGACTACCTTCGAAAAAGGTACCCCAATGGAGTCTCCTTTTACGCTTTTTTTAGACTCTCTAAAAATGAAAAACCGTTGAGCTTACCTTCTCTGGGCTCATTAAAATCACATTGAAGGACATTATCATTGTGTCTTAGTAATCACATTTGTATTCCTGCGTCTTTGGCCTAATGTCGGCTCCATGTTTCTCTCAACTGAACCATCTAAAGCATGCCTTATATGCAAGCCTTGTAGCACTTTGCCTCTGTGTCTTGACACCTTGACCCATGGAGGATTTTTCTCAAGTGTCCTTTTCCTGCATATGTCCCCTTTCTCTAAGCATCAATGTGTTCCTTGTGATTGGAACTAGTATGTCTATGACACTTGATCCTCCTTTGTAACATAGCATTCTTTATTCTTTTTCAATCTTCCCAAAATTATTGAAAAAGACAAAACAAAATCAAATATACCCCAAAAAGAGGAAGGAAAAAGTATTTTCTTTTTGTTGACAACACAATGAGTTGCCCTTGGACAAAGCACATCCTTTCGTTTGTCCAAGGGAAGTATTACTAAACTTGAGTCAGCCCTTCTGCAGTTTGTCTCTTGTCCTCATGCCCGACCATCTCGAAAGACCAATCAAGTCCTTGCACAAAATCAATGAAGTTCTATGCGTGACCATCAAGATCCTCTTGTATGTTACCGACAAGACGTCGAATACCTATAGGTAGTGAATTTGTACACTCATATTACACTCCTACCCAAGTTTTGAAGATTCTGAAGTTGTTGCTCAAGCTCTGAAGGCCTCATCTCCAGCCATCGGGCGTCATTGGCTTCTTAAAAATGGATACTATACATGTATATATTTTTTATTTTGAGATGCAGATCCACTATGTATTTCTCGTGGCTACACTTTATATAGTTATATGACATGGATCTGCAGTGTATTTGATTGGCAGCCATGATTTTATTTCATACCAAGCATGGGTATGCCCGCCTTGGTGAGACAAATGGTTATTTTTTCGAATGGCACCTCCTGAACTCTGTTCCTTGGGCTCACTCACGTCGTACATTGGTGAATATTTGTAATGTATTTCGGCCATCAGATTCTCTTCTAACCTCACACATTTTGGGGCATCTGTTATAACCCTAAATTGCACCTGACATGCATACCTGGCATCTTGCCATCTAACTTACTATCTTTACCAAGCCATTATTTGAAAAAATCTTATAAAAACCATCATTTTGAAGGTGTACGCGCCCTACACCATTACTGGCCACATACACATGCTTGTTGAGACACTACATCCTGTGTACACTCACAAAATATCGTGAAATGTGGAAATTTGCATAGGATACTGGTTTCCAGGCCATTACTTAACCGTTTGAGTTCCCATAGCCAGTCACCCCAACCGTTATTGTCCCTTTTGGCCTATAAAAGAAGGGGTTGGGGTCCCATTGCAAAGGGAAGCATGAGAGCAAAGAAACTCTGCCCATTTTACCAATCCCCCTTTGCCCCAATTGTAAATCCCTTACCATTTCCCTAGGAGAGAACTGAAGAGGAGAAGAAGACGTGGAAGCAGTTGGTGCATGGTGAAAAGGAGCCCAGGACCAAGTTCAAGGAGAAATGTCAGTCTCATGTTGTAAGCGACTTTAGTGAGATTAATATAAAGAAGTAATTTTTCCATCCCACCAAATGACATCTTAAACTTATATGATTTGTTTACATTTCTTGTTTATGATGTCTCACCCACTAATCCATATGTAGAATGCGTGCTTGTAGTTTCTTTTTTGTCTTTTGATGAATGCAGGTCAACCTTGGGAGGATATTTGCAGTCAGGAAACAACCAAGCACAAATGGATCGACACCGAATGCAGAGTTTAAGGTAGGCCTACTGGATCCCTCTCTCTTGTCTTTTATGTATGATTGTGGGGTAATGTTGGGATAATGATAAAAAGTAGGAGACTTTAGATGGTTAGCTCTGCCTACACTTTAGGCCCTTTGTGTAGTCCGTAGAGGGGTTTTTCCTCTATAGCATAAAGTGTTTTAAATCACTAAGAAGGCAAGTCGGCCCTGGCTAGTGAAGAGACACCTTTCCAGCTCATGCCAACTAGTATAAATAAAAGAGGCTAGCACCTCATTATCTCACTCACTCATTCACTCATCAAGTTCGCAATTTTGGAGAGATACAGTTGGGAGAAGAAGGAAGAGAGAGGCGTGTTGATCAATGTTGGATATTCTCTAGTCTTTTTCTTTATTGTCTTGGCATTGTATTGACTATCTTTATTAAGGAATTTTTTGCAGGGTTTTCTCCCCCGTGAGGGTTTCCCAGGATAAATGTTGTGTATCTTGTGATTGTGTTTCTGTCAATGATCCTATATATTCTATGGTTATCTAGTAAATTGAAAATAAACCTAATAATATCTCAAAACTTAAAATGGAATCAGAGCTAACCTGAAGAGAGCACCTTTCACTGGATAAGCAAAAACGTAAATGTTGTCGTACAAGAAAATTATGGCTTTTTGTTGGAGAGGATTTTTTTCCTAAAAACCATCTAGAAAAGTGTGCCCTACCCTAGTGAATCTTTTGGCATATTGAGCGCACCTTTTCAGTGGACAGAGCCTTTGAAAATTAAAACCCTAGTTTTTACTGGTACCATAAAACTAGAAGTACCAGAAACTAGAAAACCAAAAGAACCAAGAAACTAGAACCAGTACCAAAAGTACCAGTCCAGATTTCCACAGGTCAAGTTTCAAGGGGAAAAACTTGAAATTTTTGAAATCTAAAAGATCTATCAAACTCGCCTTATCCCAGTGCATCTAGTCCTTGGATCATAATTTCAAAATTTGAAGTTTGAAAATTAGGGTTTTCTCATAAAACCCTAAGTCGCAATTGTAGTTGCAGTATCATTTGAAGTATTAGTTGTAGTACCAGTTGCAGTCACCCTTTAATTTTTTAAAAAGGGATGGTAATTATTACCGCTACTACCAGATGGTGCCACTACCTGCAAATACTATCATAGGTATGTACTCACATATGTTTAAACTGTTAAGCTTTAAAGGGTATTTGTAGGATAAGGGATCTCTTTCCATAGATCCAACACATTCAAAGGAATAATGCACCCCGGATTTGATTATTATGATATGCATCTATTTGTTATGACATTATTTTGATCTAGGTTGCATGTTAAAGCTATGACCATCATACTAACCTTTGGTCAAAATTAAAGTCAAGGTATTAGATTGATTAAATTTGAGATCATAGAGTTTATTCTCTAACCCAACCTTCTATCAAGATAACATATTGTCTTAGTACAAAAGACAGGTTGAATAAATCACTTGTCATCTTGAGTGAAGGAGACTTGGAATAAATGCAACACACTCATTCTTGAGGACAAGACTCCAGGTTCTAGGTTTGATTGATTAAGTTGATACAATTCAAACTTGCACATTTCAAGTTTGATAACTACCTCATAGTCAAGATAGAATACTTGGTAGCATGTGAACATACTGAGATAAATTCTTATTTTGATCATTCATGAGATATAACTAACATATCCTCCAGGATAAACTTCTTGGTTTGTATCCAGGTTACCATGAAGGAATGAGTATTCACAACACTAGAAGAGTGGTGCTCTCATTATTGTATTTATTACTTTTAACCCTTGTCGAAGGCAGGTCACAAGTGATATCTCTAAAGGAGCTACTATGGTGATTAATCTCACCTTTGATTTATTATAAAGAGTATTATTCTTAGCTGTTTTTTTTTGGCTAGGTCACAGGTTCCCTAAGGAATCTATAGTGAAGATTGAAGAAGGAAACATATTAGATAAAGACATGAAGCATACTATGTACATGACATACACATTCATGTACCAAAGAAGATGAAGAAGAAGTTATTTTTGAGATCCAGAGTATCTCATATGGAGATTGAATGTAAGAAGAATAAGGCTTCAAAGATGACCGAACATTAGAACAAGACTTTCTCAAAGGATAATGAAGCCACCTTAATAGGAAACAAAATTCACTTGAAGTCTGACTCAACTTTTCATATTTAGACTTGGTATTCAACACCAAGTATACCCGGTAAGAGATGATGAAGTCCTTGTAGACTCAGAAGAAATCAAGAGTAAGCCTGATCTCAGAAAGGATCAGATGAAGAGACATCTTCCAGTATTGGGATACAGATTCCATGAGAATACTAGATCGTAGCTTCAGAGACTCCTAAGAGATATGAAATCTCCTAGAAGATTCCCTTATTTTAGTGACATAGAAGGAATCCAGTTAGAAAGACTAGGATATGGATTTTTCCATGAGAATAGAAGAGAAGTTAGTGATGAATTCCAAGATTGATCTAACAAATCAAGCATGTTGCAGATGTATAAATTTTGAACTGTTTCCAAGAGGATTCCCCCAGCAAGAGGGATAAGAATATGATGAGACACTTGCCCCAATAATTGAATAAATAGTTCCAGTATTCATGAAGACAACTAGGACAACCATGATTTTGATATAGTATGAGATTCATGGGGAGAAATCCCTATATTTGAGAGTGAGTTATCTAAAAGTAACAGTTTTTGTAGTACATTGGTCGTTCCATGGATACATGACTACACTAACAGATATAGTTACCTCCATGAAAGAATAAGAGCTACTTTCAGTGTCAGTTATTGAGACACTCTCAGTTTCATATGAAGTTGTTGCCATGATGGATTAGAGGAATTACTCTCAAATTTCAGTAGTCACAGTGAGAATGGAGAAACCATTCTTAGGTTTAGAGCAACTACAGGTGCAAAGTCCTAGTTCCATAAGGAACAGTTGCAGAAATAGGAGAGGGCATACTCTCAAGCAATGAGATAGATAGTGCTTTGCAGAAAGCACATAGATCTAGCACATGACTGTGCAGATTGAGTTGCAGCTGAGAAAGTGTAATAGATTGGTATAAAGTGATGTGAAAAATTGATTTGAATTTGAAGAAAGAAAGACTGATGTCTGCAAGTTGAAGGAAGCTCCGAGAGCTTGGTATGGCAGGATTGATCGTTTTTGAAGAGTTTGGGCTTTACCAAGAGTAAACCTAATTCTAACCTTTACTTTAAGGTTATGAATGATGAGCCAATTATATCGTTGCTACTCTATATAGATGATGTATTCTCGAAAAGATGAATAAAATAACATCACAGATTGCAGAAGAAGCTCACTATAGAGTTTGATGAAAGACCTAATGCATTATCTCTAAAGTCTTGAAGTTTGGCAGAGCCCAGAGAAGATCTTCCTTAACCAAGGGAAGTATGAAGTTGAAATAAAGAAGAGGTTTGACATGTTGAATTGTAAATCCATTTACACACCCATGGAAATGAAGTTGAAGCTCCTAGTAGATACCTCGTCAGAATTGGTTGACGCTACTATGTATAGATAGATTAATGGTTTGGTGATGTAGCTAAAGAATACCAGGCCAGATATATGTTTTTCCTTGTGTTAGTATCTGGTAGAACCTAGATGTTTTCACCTTGATGATGCAAAACATGTGATGAGATACCTTAAGGGTACATTGGATTTTGGTCTCTGTTATACTAGAGATCATGACTTCAAACTAAGTGGTTATACAGATTCATATTGGGCTGGAAGTGTCTTTGACATAAAGAGCACCTCATGATGTTGTTTCAGTCTGGGGTTAGCCATGACTTCATGGCATAGTAGGAAGCAATCCAGTATTGTTATCAACATAGAAGAAGTGGAATATATTGCAGTATGTCCTGCCACTCCTGAAGCCATATGGATTCAGATGTTGTTGATAGAGCTATTTGATCTAGAGATGAAAGCCACTGTGATCCTATGTGATAACTAGATTTGTATAAAGATGATGTGTTCCATGATGAGTCGAAGCACATAGAGATCCAATATTACTTCATTTGTAATATGGTGCAGAGAGGAGCCATAAAGCTCCATTATGTTGGCACGGATGAACATGTTGCAGATGTGTTGACCAAGCCTCTGTCTCGTGTGAAGTTTGAACACTTTAGATACAAGCTTGGTATAGTTCTAAAGGACCTCCCTCGAAAGGGGGAGTAGTGTTTATGCAGCCTTGTGCTGAATATTTCCAGCTTCATGCTGATGTTGATGTGATGCCAGCCTTGTGCTGAATATTTCCGACTTCGTGTTGATGTTGATGTGATGCTAGCCTTGTGCTGAATATTTCCAACTTGGTGGTGATGTTGATGTGATTCCAACCTTGTGTTGAATATTTCAATCTTCGTGTTGATGTTGATGTGATGCCAACGTTGTGTTGAATATTCTAGCTTCATGATGATGTTGTTGTGATGCCAGCCTTATGCTGAAGATTTCCAACTTCATGCTGATGTTAATGTGATGCCAGCCTTGTGCTGAATATTTTCAGCTTCATGTTGGTGTTGATGTGATGCCAGCCTTGTGTTGAAGATTTCCAGCTTCATGCTGATGTTGATGAGATTCTAGCTTCGTGATGAATATTTCTAGCTTAGTGCCAATGTTGATGATGCTCCAACCTTCATGCTGTGATTTTGTTGTTGTTGATGTTGTATCACCCTTATGTTGTTATTGATGATGATGATATATTAGTGTTATACTAATCCATGTTGATGCAGATGATGATCCGAATTTCCATCTCCTTGTTGTGGATGATGATATTGACGATGGGAATAACTTCTGATGATTTATAGATATGACAGTCAGTGTTTCAGATATTGTTGTTGTTGCTTCCCTCTCTCTCTCCTAATGATGTTTTCGAATACCCTTCTTGTTAAGGGGGAGTATTAAAATATTGTAACTTCAAAGAGTATTCTATTTATTATTGAGTTATTATTCATCATATCAATCCCCTTTTGTTGATTGATCATGTCAGGCCTTGTACTTGACCAAATCCCCTTTTGTGGATTGGTCAAACCCTAAATATACTATGCTAATTAAGAAGTCGACCCTCAGGTCTAATTAAAGTGGTTTTAACCACTAAGAAGAGAAATCGACCTTGGCTAGTGAAGAGACACCTTTACATTGCATACCAACTACTATAAATAAAGGAGGCTAGCGCCTCATTATCTCATTCACTCATTCACTCATTCACTCATCAAGTGCGCAAGTTTGGAGAGCTGCAGTTGGGAGAAGAAGGAAGAGAGAGGCACATTGATCAGTGTTGGATATTCTCTAGTGTTTTGGTTTATTGTCTTGGAATTGTCTTGTCTATCTATATTAAGGAAGTTTTTGCTGGGTTTTCTCCCCCATGAGGGTTTCCCAGGATAAATGTTGTGTATCTTGTATTTTTTTTCTCTCAGTGATCCTACCTATGCTATGGTTATCTAGTAAATTGAAAAGAAACCTAATAATAGCTCAAAAATTAACAACTAGAATCAATAGATAAACCCTAGTTGCTAATTGCAGCAACAACTCAAGACAAGTATAGAGATCCTTCTCCAAGGATAGTGCACAAGAGAGAGAGTCTCCATATACATAGAATAAGTTCCATACACAATTGCAACAGTTGCAGCTACACTACTCTCTCAACCTTGTGCCATACTTAGCAAGAATATCACCAAAATCACCACCAAGAATATCACCAAAAGCACCACCAAGAATATCACGAAGAGTTTCACCAAGAACCACCAAGAGAATCACCAAGAATATCATTTGATAGCACTAGAGAGAGACCAAGACCAAGAGATGACCATACTCTCTTATTCCTCCTTGCAACTGTAGCCACAACTCTCCACAAGACTTGTGCTCTAATTGATTATCCAAATGAGCTAAAATGTCCTCTATTTATATTAATCTGTCCAGTGACTTTTTTGGTTGGGCTGATCTGAATTTCTGGTAATTATATTTTATGTTTATCTTTTTCCTGTGGAGACGATTTGTATTTCTAGAAAATAATATTCTAATATTATTTATTCTATTAGGACGAATTTTATTCTATGGTTTCCACACATCTGTTTAATGGTTCACTTGCTTATGTAATATTCTATTCTAATTCATAGGTTACATGTGGAGGTTAATACCTCCTGCAGCTACCAAAACATCAACACTCCCTCTTAGATAGGGAGGTATTAACTAGGATGTTCTTTATGTAGTGGTCTCAAACACATCCATCCATCTCACATGGCATGAGCAAGATTCACATGGTCTTGAGGACCAGTCTACAGGTAGCATCACCATATCCACACATGCTATCATATGATCAAACAGATCATGTAACAAGTATCACCACCATCACTGCACATTATCCATCATAAGAAGTTCTGCACTTTCATTGGAGTAATGTATCAGCCTTTGTTGGAGTAACATACCAACCTGTGTTGGGGTAACATACCATCCAATGTTGGAGTAGTATACCAACCTGCATTGGGGGTAACATACCAGCCTATGTTGGAGTATCATGCCAACTTGTGTTGGGGTAACATACTAGCCTGCGTTGGAGTAGCATACCAACATGCACTAGGGTAACATACCAGCCTGCGTTGGAGTAGCATACCAGCCTCTGTTGGAGTAGCATACTAGCCTGTGTTGGGGAAGCTCCCACTACTAGGGATCACATCACTTCCCACTACTGGGGAACACATCAATTCTCACTACTAGATAAAAACATTACTTCTCACTACTAGAGAAATCTATCTGGACCACTCCAAGTTTGTCTCTGATAGAGGCTTGGTCAACATATCTTCTACCTATTCATTGGTAGAAATATACAAGAGCTTCACTACTTTCTTCTGTAACATTTATCGGGTATAATGGTACTTGATCTTGATATTCTTGGACCTGTCACGGCACACTTGGTTCTCTGACAACTTTTTGAAAATTTGGTTGTCACAAAAGATACAGGTCACCTCCAACTCAAGATCAAACAATCCTGTAATCAACGTCCAAAGCTACATTGCTTTTCCATAAGCTAAACATGTTGCAACATACTCTTGGTAAATCCCAATACCATCAGGAAACTGTCTGATCTGGCATATCATGCCATGGGTGCCTACTTAGGCATGCACAAATCCTTCTTCAATCTATAGACATGAGAATCCTCCTTATGTATCTTATGGATTCTCTATGTATACTTCTTATGAATTCTGGAGAAAGTGTCTCATCATAGTCTTCTCCCTCTTGCTAGGAGAATCCTCTAGACACAAATCAATATTTGTAAATCTTTATGATGGCATCAACAACATGTTTGATATTGTAGATCATTTTGGAAGTCACCATTGAATTCCCTTCTGGTCTCAAGGAAAAATATCCATATTCTAGTCCTTCAGAGTAGCTTCCTCCTCTGTCATTGAAACTAGGGAATATTCCCAGGAGGTATCATATCTCCTTGAAGCCACTGAAGCTTCAATGTATCCTCCTCAAATCATGGCACTTGTCTATAAGTATTGGAAGACATCTCTCTCTTCCATATGAATCTGAGGATGAATACTTTCTGAATGAAATTATCTAAGTCTCCATTCTCCCTTTGAAGCTTGACTCCCTCTGAGTCTGTATAATATTTAGAGCCATCTTCTCCCTCTATGATATGGCTCTATGATATGGCTCATCAATGTTGCATCATGTAAATTGTCACGAGACCATGTTGGTCTCTTCCTGGTTAATGCAATGATTCTGGGTAGGCCCTTTTGGCTCTACTAACTCTTCTTGAGGATCTGAAGAGTGATAAACTGCACTAGAGAGATTTGGTCAGTCATGTTTGGAGCCTTCTTCTCCTTACAAACAATATCCATATGAGATACTATGTATCTCAAAAAATTACCCTTCTTCATCTTCTTCTTCTTTGGTACATGGATATATATGATCGTGTATACAACTTCTTATTTCGATAGTCTGCTCCATGTCTCAAACTAGAGATCATCTAATATGTTTCCTCCTGCAACCGTCCCTATAGCTCCCCTCTGAGTTATCACTTGTAACCTTCCCAACAACAAGAGAAAGCAATAAACAAGAATAATACTCTTATAATAATAAAAATAAGAACAAGAACAATAATCACTATAGCTCCTTCTTAGAGCTATTGCTTGTGACCTGCCTAGAACAAGAGCCAAAATAAAAATACATTAATAATAAATAGGAACAACACTCATCTAGTGTTGTTATTAATCATTTATCCATGGAATTTATAAAATATCCTGCCCAAGAAAAGAGAAACAAGAGAAAAAAGTATAATAACATTTTCATAAGAACATCTATGTCAACAAGAATAAAATACAATCTCATCATAATCATCATATTATTTCCAAGGTGACTTGCCTAGAAGCAAAACAAGAAGTATCTCCTAGAGGAGATGTTAGTTCATCTTGAAAGAATAATAATACTCACATATTTCCAAGCATTCATTGTATCTAGCAGTAATAAAACCTTTCAAGGATTGTTGTTACAACTAGTAATGTAGCAATTATCAAACTTGATATGTGGAAATTGGAAAATTATTAATTTAATCAATCAAACCTAGAACCTAGAGTCTTATATTCAATAACGAGTGTTGTTGATTTTATTTTGAGTCTCCTTCACTCAAGATGACAAGTATTCTCTTCAACTTGTCCCCTGTACTTAAGACAATATGCTTTCTTGACAGAAATCTCAGTTAGAGAATATAATGAAAATAAACTCTAAAATATCAACCTTAATCAATCTAATACTTTGACTAAAGTTAGTTTATAACTTTAAAACATAGGTTAGTGTGATAATCACAACTTCAATAGATCAAAATACAACTAGATTCTCATAAGATCACAATAATT
Source organism: Picea glauca (assembly GCA_000966675.3). Classification (NCBI taxonomy): domain Eukaryota; kingdom Viridiplantae; phylum Streptophyta; class Pinopsida; order Pinales; family Pinaceae; genus Picea; species Picea glauca. Next base: position 44,744 of record JZKD02S1665257.1, read on the forward strand.
CCATAATAGCTAGAGGCATATTAAAACAATCAAACTTGGAGTGCATTGTTCCTCTAAATGTGTTGGATATGAGATCCCTTTGGATCTACGATTGTTGATTGGAAAAGAGATCCCTTCTCCTGCAATCACACTCAAAATAGTGATACAATTTATATATATATAAGTACATACCTTCGACATCATTGACAGGAAGTGGCACCATTCGAAAAAAATGACAAGTAATGACAAACCTTAAAACTTCAAAGGTGATCCAACTTGTAATCTAAAGGTAGTTGGAGATCCGTCAGGGTAAGGCACACTAGGAAAACCAAAATTTAGTCCCAACACTTCACAAAAAATTTCACTGCAACCGGTACTGCAATTGGTGTTGCAACTCGCACTGTAACTGGTGTTGCAACTGGCACTATAACTAGTGATAGAACTAGCACTACAACTAGTGTCGCAACTGGAATGAAGAAACTAGCATGAAGGAACTGGCACTGCAGACCTAGGGTTTTATGAGGAAACTATAATTTCTCAACTTCAGAAATTTGCAGATCTGATCTAAGGAAGAGATGTGCCCTACTTAGGTGACATTCTTGGTGAGTTCAGTAAGTGCTCAATGAGCTTGACAAAGGAGGAAACTTAGGATGTTCCTTCCAACGGTTATACTATTACGAAGGAAACCAACTCTAATTCCATGTTAAAATTTTGGTATGCTTGTTTAACCATAGTCAATGTCACATCATTGTCACCCAACCATAGGCATTCACATATTCCACCCCCGAGCACATTAAAATTTGACATAATTATTCTGTAAAGCCATACTAGAACTAACAGATAAACCCTAACTGCTAACTACAACAAGTCAAGACAAGTAGAGCTCTCCTTCTCCAAGGGCAGCACACAAGAGAGAGAGTCTCCATATCCATAGAATAAGTGTCATACACAACTACAATAGCTTCAGTTGTACTAGTCTCTCAACCTTGCCCCATACTTAGCAAGAATATTACCAAAAGCACCACCAAGAATATCACCAAGAGTTTCACCAAGAACTACCAAGAGAATCACCAAGAGAATCACCAAGAATATCACTTGATAATGCCAGCGAGAGACCAAGACTAAGAGATGACCATATGCCCTTATTCCTTTGGAAATACTTGAATCCCAATGGGAGCAATATCAATTAACCGACAAATCATTGCTAACACAAGATGAGATCCATATTGCTTATTAAATTTGAGAAATTTATTGTGAACAACAATTACTAGCTAGAAAAAGTTCAAATACTTGGCCAGATAAACAAGGAATCAAAACTTCAAATTGAAAACCAACCTATCCTCTAAATGAAATATCTCTTACTATCTTTTTTATGAAATATATTATTGTAACATATAGAAAGGGTGACAAAAGGGGAGCAATTATACTAGAGAACATGTGGCAAATCTAAAATGGGGGAAAGAAGTGGTATGGAAGAGGTGTAATACTCATGACACACCCCAATGCCAAGAGAGATAAAAATCAAGTTCTAAAAGAAACAACCAAGTTATGGGACAAAAGAAACAATATGAGCACACCTAGAATTTTCAACATCTCAACAATTCTATGGTGGTCATAATTGTAGTAACATTTTTTTATTTATTGTTATATAATAATTGATTGAGGATCTCCAAAGGAGTTAAATCTACTTTGTATTTGCAGTAAAATTAAATCATGTGTGTGTGCACACACATTCAATTAGGTCTAGCTCGATGGCTTGGGAGGATTAAATCCAGACACATGCATACACACACATTAAATTAGGTCTAGCTCGATGATTTGGGAGGATAAATTTTATTCTCCCCACCCGGGCTCAAATCTCGCTTGTGACACATTCCATTCTTTGTGAACCAATTATTGTTGAAGATGTAAACCATGAGAAATGTCTATTCTCTCTTCTGGGTAGGAAGGTGATATA
>JZKD02S1665257.1:46801-58659 GCA_000966675.3 Picea glauca
TAAAGTTGATGTGAGTTTTATTTTTATTTTTATCTTTGTCAAAGCATGAACTAATATTGGAGTTGTTGTGCCCCCGGGGGGGCAACTCAATTGGCAAGTGTCATGAAAATGAAGTTCCATGAGGTTTCGAGTTCAACTCCCCTCGACTTACAATGTGTGTCACGTAAGGGGCCTCGTAGGCACACCTGGAGGTTATAGTGGTAGTAGTTGGATAACACAACCACGTGTAACATGAGAACGTGCCCAACTAGTTGCTGATTCCGCTAGACATAAAAAAAAAAAAAAATTGGGGTTGTTGCAACTGGCACCTTCGGCCTAATTTAGAATTCTCAGCACCATTATAATTTCCATTACCGGGTATTTTTTCTTGCTGCCATGGATCCCATCGTGCTCGAAGTATCTGAACAAAGCCCATAAGATAATGAAGAGGCCCTAATCGATAGAGATAATGATGTTTGTGACCCCGAATTCACGGTTGCCCCTATTTCTCAATTAAGAAGTAACTTAGTCGATGTTAGAGGGAAAGGTTTTCCATTTTTGGAGTCTGTCCAAGCTTCTCTCATTCTGTATGCAACCGAATTGTGTTTTTAGTTTCCTGAATTTATAAGATGGTGTGTAGAGAAATAATCAGAGTCAGAAAGAGTTGTAATTGATAAAAAGGGGTCTAAAGTCTTGTGTAAAATTGATGTTGTGTCAGTCAAGGAGTCATTAAAAATTCCCAAGTATTTCTCCAGTGAGGATTCTGAACTTATTGATGAGGAATAAATGATTAGAGTCTATAGGGAGTGTCAACCAGAGATTAAAACTCTATTTTTAAGAATGATTATCAAGCTTGATTAGTTCCCAAAAAGTTTTTCATTTCCATTAAGCATCGATATCATGGTTAGTGAGGTTCAATGTGTTTTCTCTTTGTTAAGTCAAGTTTTAGGTCTTAATAGTGATAGATTCATACTTGAGGTCATGTTAGTTTTCCTGCTCAAATTCTTCTAGTCAGAGTTAGGTCAAGTTGTCTACATTAATTTTGATGAGTTCTAGCTGATACCATCCACAAACAGCTAGTGAACTTCCACTCTCTTAGACACTTCAGATATTGCACATATCTGATGAATATTTTTCTCACCAACAACAATGCAGAGATCCCTAAAGAAGAATACACATCTATTGAAAGAAACATGATGACTTCAGTAAATTTTATAAATAAATTCATGTCAAAGGCCTACCAGATGATTTTCAATGTTAAATTGCCCAGAGTTATTGAAGAAATGAGAATTCACCTACAGAATCCAGAAGATAGAGTAGGAGATTGGACCCTTTTCATAAATTCTACAGTAATATGGGTATATGGCTTTCATGAGTTTGATTATTTGTTTCCCATCTTTTTGACCCCCATAATTTTTTCTCTAGAGTTCATAAGACATAAAATCATCTATGAAATTGAAAAATTTCATCAAATATCATAGAGAAAGAAATATTAAGTTTCCTTTTGTGATTGTCCCATTCATTGTAAAATCTAGAACATGTCTAGCACAGGTTGAGGCAAAGCTCAAAGCTTTGTTTTTTTCACAAATTCCAGGTAAAAAATATAATCCTTATCAGATCATATCTAGAAGGAGGCAAATGAAAAAGAATGCTCCATATGAGCATGAGCCTATTGAAGGCCTGGAGAATTTTGTAAATCTTGAAGAATGTGTGGATGTTGAAGCCCATGTACAAAAGGCACCAACACAATAGAGTATTCCAAAGGTGGTAATTAAGGTTCCAAAAGCTAGTGCATAGAGTAAGATGATTGCTTCATAGGAAATGGACACAGACCCTGAACACATTGGCAAAAAGAAAATGAAAACCATCTAGACAGAGCAGTATGTGGACTTGGAGGATGAAGGGCCTAAAGAAAAAATAGGTTTAGACATGGTGGAGAGTGGCACAAGTGTAATAGATTCCATAGCTGATCAATTGGAAAGTGAAGGTAGTTCAAGAGCCTTCCATAGCTAGAAATATTATTTTTCCCAGGCCTCAAAGGAATCCTACCATTCAAAGGAATATTTATCTAAATGGTATGTAGAAAAAAGAAAGGAATCACTAAGTGAGATCATGAATATAATGCCTGAGGTAAAGAAAGCTTCCCAGCACAAGTATTCATTATTCACAGTTAGAGACACAGAAAGGAAAACATTCAACATTGCCATAGCAGAAGAAGATAAGGTCTTTGAGATCAAAATAAAGTATGATAATATCAATGCCCCGGATAAGGTTCAATTCCACAAGAAGACTAATGACCTGCTATATTCAGATTATTTAAATTTCAATTTGAAAAATGAAAAATTAACATCACTAGCTGCCAAGCTTGAAGGTCATCTTAGGCAAGAAAAATCAACAAGTAAAGCATGGCACATTCAAATAAAGAAAATTGAAGCTGATGGCCCCAAAGAAATGAAAGCTTTGTTGGATGAGAAAGACAAAGTGATTCTCAGCCTGAAGAAAAGTTGAAAATGCCTGCTACAGAGCATCCATAGACTGTAGAAATTGTAGCATTGGAATAGGAAAAGGAAGCTTTCAAGAAGCAATCACTATATTTTCAGGCTACACTATATTTTCAGGCTACATTTCTGCAATTGGAAAAGGAAAAATTAGAATGGTCAAAAGAAAAGACAGAAATGGCAACTAGAGTCATAGATTTGTCTTTTGTTGTACCCTCTGTTGCACCCTCTGCTACTGAAAGAAAACCAGACATTGAATACATTGTCCTAGAAATGTCTCAAGTTAGCTTAAAGGATGGGGAAATAAAAGAATTGAAAGAATATCAAGAAAATGAAACAAGAGGCACATAAAAGGGATGAAAGTGCATCACAACTTAAAAAGGAAAATGTAGTCCTTCATGAAAAGGTGAATAAGCTAAAATCCAATATTAAAGGAAAAAGTTTGTTACAAGGATCCAAGCACATCATATGGGACTCCATATTAGATGAGGTTACAAAACTCAGGACATATCTAAATTTTGTTAATGATGAGGAAAACATTGCAGTTTTGGATAAACAAAGATGCAAAGTTATTAATGAAACTTTATCAAAAAGACCAACATAATGGGCCCAAAACACTATCAATATCCTTAATATAGTGCCTTCATCAACTTTCCAGACAATTGGGGTCAAAGATATAATTGCTTTGATAATATGGGCTAGAAGAATCATAACCAAGCACAACCTCTCGAATTCAATCCAGAATACAACAACCCAATTGGAAAAGAGTGTTCAGGATTTTAAGGATTTGTTTGAAGAACTATTTATCAAAGGTATTTCATCATTTTGGGATGGAAAGGGAAAGTTACACGAACATGAATCCTACAATGCACTCTTGACACAAGCGAGGATGGATCACTCTAGGATTGAAGACTTGGATGAAGTTTTAAAGAGGGCAATTGTGGTAGAAATGTTAGCCATAGATTTTGAAATTTTGAATAAATTTAATATAATAAAATTAGGATTTACTGTCATGTCATATGCCTCTTGCACTGATTTGGAAATTTTAATAAAATAAATGATGGATTATGACATTCCTTCTGAATTACAGTGGAAGGAAATAGTCAGATTGGGTAAAACTAAATGTAATTTTCCAGGTCCTAGTAAATCACCATCTAGCTATCAACAGAGTATGGGTCCAGACATCAGCCTGCTCTTGAACATCATAATCTACCGTTGCTCCTGAGACTCGATAAACTTAATAAATAGGGTAAGATAGGGTAAGAAGCTCGGTTAGCTGCCTTTCCCCCTACTGCCCTTTCTCCCTCTGCTTTCGTGGCTGCTGTTGGATCTACATTAGCTTCATCAACTGGTCCAACTACTAATCTAATCAACTGGGGTCCACAAGTGGCGATAGAATGCATTTTGTCTTAATAATTGACTCCTTGAAACTGCTCTCTGTCTTCGGATCAAGCATTCTGCTTGCTTTCTCTCTACCAAACAAACCGTATAATATCTCATTCTATTATAACAACAATCACCCTCCCTCTCTTATTACATGTTATTTAATTGCACACTCTATTTTGCTCCACTTGATCGATTTGCTCCATAGATGCCCGAAAGAGGCAGTCTTCACAGTTTAGGTTCAATTCCCGAGGGTGGGTTAGGTGAAAAAGGCGGTCGAGCGCTGGGAAAAGGTCTGCTTCCGAAGGCCAGGTTCCGCTAGCGATTGCTATTTTCTCTGTTGGTTCTGATCCTGCTGTTTGTTTGTGCACCCAGTTGGTCAACTCGTGCTATTCTCATTGCCAGCCATCACGGAACATATTACGTATTATATAGCGGATATATTTACCCCAATCAAATTAAAACACTACCAAGGTCAAAGGGGAGAATATAAGGATAAAATTTTTGAAATATCTCAAGGATCCTGATTTTCTGAACTACTATTTTTTTATAAATATTGTAACACATAATGTACAAAGGGTGGGAGAAAGTTTGATGAATTGAGTATTCTGAGAGTATTTGTACTGTAATATTTTCTTGAAGAATTAATAAAGTTGGGTGATCCAAGGCTTATGGGATCCAATATTGCTTCAAAGATTCAAGTTCCAGTGAATGTGTAGCATGTTCACTTCAATGTATGTTCTTCTTTTAGTTTATTGTTATATTTCCATATCTGAATGACATTCAATTAAAATATTGTTTCAAAATTCATCATGTTGATGCTCTGTCACATAGTTTAGAATATCGATGGTGTTTTCTTCTGCTAAAAAAGTTTAACAAATTTCAAAATTTGATTTATGTTTTTATTCCGTCCTTTATTCTACAATGACATTTAAATTAAAACAACACACAATTAGTGTCTATCTTTCCTTTGAATTATTTTCCCATTAATTGACATATTACCCACATATTCATAAGCTTCAATCTTTTGACTCCATGCCCAATGGATTTCTCACAGGATTAAACATCAAATCCCATCCAAAAATTTATTCACAATCCAAGGACCTAACCTTAAGAAACAAAAATCAAATCAGTCCTTTCAGTGACTGATTTGGGAGAGAGCCCTCTCTAAGACTGGAAGGGTTAGATTCCATTTTCTAAAGTTGGTTTGTGGTTACCTATGGGTTTCTTTTCTCTTCCTAAATAAACTATGGAGTGATAACATAATTGAAGAATAAATTCTATTGTTTTTAAATGCAATGCACATTGCATCCAAATGCTTAATGCTTTTATGTCAATATGTTAGGATTTTTGGAAATTCTTTTCCACTTTAATTTCCCTACACGTTCACTGAGGTTTGCATACATTTGTGTTTGTAAATTTTTATATCTTTTATGACTGAATCATATCGTAACCATGACAAAGAAAAATAATATAAATATAGAATGAAAAAATTGAAGCCACAATATACAATTTCAGAGTATTCTCTTACTGTATTGCATAGGGTTCACTCCATAGTTATAATTCCACTTAATGTGGCTATGTTTTAACATTTAAGGTGTCAAGACTCACTGAAAATGGATTCTTCCACTTATCTTTTGTATGTTTCAACAAATTCCTTCCCAAAGGTTCCAACTTATTTTGAAATCCGTACAAATTGTAGTAGTCTATTTCCTCAAGATTTTATAATTGGGTTTTCTTATTTATGAATTTCAGAGACCCTTTAACATCCAAATTTAAACATATAAAAGGTTGCAGATGAAGGGAAATCAAACTAGAAAAACATACATGAAAGGAAACACATACTTCAGGTCATCATCACATGAATCTTTGGTATGAAAAAACTATGGACATCTCCACTTGTATTCTTTCAAATTCATAAATTGTTATAGTGATCAATACAATTTTTTCTTTGTGTTTCGCCCAACCAAAAATACATCAAAACCTACAGTATTTATACAACATTTCATTTCATTTAGTTTGAAATGATTACAATAGAATAGAAAATTCCAGTTCACAAAATATGGGATTTGCGGATATTCCTGCAATTTGGTCCTTTATCTTCGTCCTTTGACTTCGATTGTATATTTATTTGATTTTCTTCATTTTTTTCGATAACTGGAAATCATTTACTCGATGCTGGGGAATTTTAATGGGTCTTTCCCAATCTGACTATTTCATTCCATTGTAATTCGGAAGGAATATCATAATCTGTCATTTATTTCATTAAAATTTCCAAGTCAATACAAGTGGCATAATACATGACAGGTAGACCAAATTTGATTGTCTTAAACTGATTTATAATTTTGAAATCTGTACTCAGTATATCAACTAAAGTAGCCCCTTTCAAACCCTCCTCCAAGGTTTCAAATTTGGAGTGGTCAATCCTTGATTGAGTCAAGAGTGCATTATATTCTTCTTGATCCTGCAACTTACCTTTACCATCCCAAAAACATGGAAGGCCGTTTATGAACAATTATTCAAATAAATTCTTGAAATTTTGCACACTTTGTTCCACCTGTATTGCTTTATTCATAACTGATTTCAAAAGATCATGTTTTGTAATAATCCTTCTGGCCCAGATGATCAATGCAGTTCTATCCTTTTCCCCAATGTTGTGAAGATATGCAGGAGGAACTGAGTTGAGAATATTAATGGAATTTTGTGCCCATTCAGATGGATTTTTGGCTAAAGTCTCATTAACAACAGTGCATCTATGCCTGGCTGTGATTTCTATATTATCTTTATCACTTACAAAATTTAAATATGATCTAAATTTAGCAGCCTCAACAACTATAGAATCCCATATGATATGTTTAGCTCCTTGCAACAGACCTTTACCTCTCAATATTGAATTCAACTTATTAATCTTCTCCTACAAGACTACCTTTTCCTTTTGAACTTGGGATATATTTTCATCCTTTCTGTTCACTTCCTACTCCAATTTATCCATGTTTTCATTTAACCCTTTGATCTCTCCTTCTTTCAGGTTGACTTGTGACATAGCCTAAACAATGTCTTCAGTGGTTGATCAAGTTATTACAGCAGGAGCTAAAAACATGACTTTATTTACCAACTCTACCTTTTCTTTATACCATTCCATATTTTCCTTTTCCAACTACAAAAGATTAGCCTTATAATCCAATGTTTCCTTCCAAAATGTTTCTTTTTCCTGCTCTAAAGCTACCAATTCTACTGTCTGTGGGTGTTCTGTAGCGGGCATCTTCAAATTTTTCTTCAAACTCTGAATTATTTTATCTTTTTCATCCAATAAATACTTCATACCTTGAGGACCTTCAGACTCGAGCCTTTTATTTTGAGTTTTACAAGCTTTGTTGGTTTCCTTTTCTTGTCTTAGCTATCCTTCTAATTTTGCAGCTAAGGATGTCATCTTTGAATTTTTCAAATTTAAACTCAAATAATCAGAATACAACAAATCACCAGCCTGCTTGTGGAATTTCACTCTGTCAGGGGCATTTATATTGTCATATTTGATTTTAATCTTTGACACTTTATCCTCCTCTGCAATTGCAATATTAAAAGTTTTATTTTCAATATGCCTCACAATGAACAAGAAATATTTTAGTTGAGAATTGTTTTCTACTTCAGGGAACAAATCCCTTATTTCACCCAAAGACACATTTCTCTTTTCATCATATTTTTTTTCTAAGTCTTCTCTGGACTGATATATTTTTTACTGTGAAAAACTCTTGAGCTTCCTTCACTTTCAAACGGATTTCTTTCCTTAATTTCTAAAATGTTGGTACCACTTTCCATAGTGTTCAAATTCAATTGATCTCTAGGTCCTTCATCTTTCAAATATACAATTTTCTTTGGCTGAACAATTTTCATCTTCTTTTTAGCATTTTGTTCAACATCAATATCCATAATCTCTTAAATGCTTCTTTTGTTGTACACATTGGTTTTGGGAATTTTAATCACCAAGTTTTGAGGAGCTTGTTATGTTTGGACTTGCTGCAATGGTGCTTCCACATCAATACACACTTCCAAATTAGCTAGTTTATCCAAGTCTTCCATCTTCTCATGTTCATAAGGTGCATTTTTATTCATTTGTCTTCTCTTGGATATGATCTGATGTGGATCATATTTTCTTCCTTGTATTTCTGAAAATCCAAAGTCTTTGAGTTTTGATTTAACCTGTGATAAACATGATATGGACTTAACAACAAAAGGACCAATAACAAAGGGGAATTTGATGTTAGAGGCTCTGTGTAGTTTGATGAAGTTATATGTCTCAAAGATAATTCTCTGTCTCGTGAACTCGAGAGAAAAAAATTTGGGAGTTAGGAAAATAGGTAACAGATAAGGAGACTCATGAAAACCATACACCCATATCAATGTTGAATGCAAAAAAAAGTACCCAACCTCCTATTCTTTTTTCTCGATTTGGCTGCAGTTGAATCTTCATATCCTCCAAAACTTTTGGTAAACTTGTATTGAAAATTAGAGAATAGATTCTTGGCATGACCTTGTTGATGAATATGAGCAAAGTGATTCTTTTACATTCAATAGATACAAAATATTCTTTAGGGATTTCTCCATGGTTACTTGCTAAGAAAACCTTTAACATATATGTATAATATTTGAAATGTCTCCAAGGGTGGAAATTCACTAGTTTCTTGTGAATGGTGTCAGCTAGGAATTTATCAAAATTAATTCGGATTGTTTGACTAGACTATGACTTGAAAAAATCCAAAAGAAAATCTAGCATGACTTCAACAACATATTTATCACTATCTAGACCTAGGAACTGAATCAACATGGAACAAACCCACTAAAATTCAATGACCATCATGTTGATAATCATTGGTAAGGACAAACTCTTTGACATTTGTTCAGGTTTAATGATTTGTTGTAGAAATTGACTTTTGAACTCTTGCTGACATTCTTTGTAAACCCTAATCACTTTTTCTTCGTTGAATGGATCAAAATTAAAGGAAAATCATTCTGGGATATTGAGTGAATTTCAAATTGATATATTATCTATTCTACACGGGCTTTGAGACCCCTGTTTATTGAGAATTACCCTTTCTGAATGGGAATATTGCTCAACGCACCAACCTACGAATTCAGGAAATGGGAAAGAAACCTCAACAATATACGGGACAATGAAGGCATGTACTGCTTCTAAAAATGGAATACTCTTTCCATTTATATCATCCAAGTTGCTTCGTGACACAGAAATGGGGGAAATAGTGATATTAGGGTCAAATACATATGAATCTATATCAATTAGGGCTTCCTCATTACTTTCAGGGTCTTGCTCTATTACTTATAATAATATGGGATGCATGGTGAGGAGATAAATACCTGAAAATAGGTTGTGATGGTGCAAAGCTAGGATGCAACAAAAAAATGGAAGTCAAGACAATGTTCCAACGATCCCCTAGTTTGAAAATAATAAAAAATAAAAATGTCAAATCGACCTCTTATACTTCTCACTTTGCGAAGATGTGGACTGGAGGTTTTGGAACAACCTTCTTGTCATTCTGCAATAAACCCGATGCTGACACATACTCCTCAATAGAAACCGCAGTTTAGATTGTGGGACGACCCTTCAGAATTATCCCCCGTGCAACTTCAAATTTCGCAATGCTTCCTGGCTGTCGATTCTGATGGATCATGATCAAAGTTACTAATGCCCGCTCTAATTTATTTCTTCGCCAAATTTAACTGCTTTGTGCCTTTTTTAACCTTCCCATCAATATATATATATATATATATATATATATATATATATATTAAATATACGCTCTTCCTAAGTTGTCATTCTTGCAATGATCGTCCTCGATCGTCTCTCTTGTGACAATCTTCCTTGGTTGTCATTCTTGCGATGATCTTCCTCGGTTGTCATTCTTGCGATGATTTCCCTGGGTCATCTCTCTTGCGACGACTACGTAGGTCGTCTCTCTTGCGATGACTTTCATAGTTTGTCTCTCTTGCGACGACCTCTGTAGGTCGTCTCTCTTGCAAAGTTATTCCAGGTTCATCACACATTCGATGAGATATGATGCGACGTTTGAGGGGCCCAATATTAGTCGCACTCTCCATGACATAATTTTGCAAGACGTTGAAATGGTCATCGCAAAATGACCCAAATTTACTAGTGACAGTATTTTCAAGCCCAGAGAAAGCTACAACAAACCATGGATTACAAGTGGATTGGGTTTTTACTACAATTTCATCTAGTCATCAAGTATAAGAAGAGTAGCATAAATAAGTTGGTAGACATGATTTCATGACCACCCATGTCCAATATTAAATCTTTCAGAACTTTGATGCACATGGAGGCTTTCACTCATGATGCATACAAAGAGGCATACACAAAATATGAGGACTTAAAGGAGGTTTTTTAATAGCTATAGGGCCAAATTCATATAGAAGAAGGTGATAGAAAGGATCACTATCATTTAGAGAATGGTTTACTCTACAAGATCGACAAGATCTGTGTTCCTAAAGGTGAATTATTGCAACTTATCACAGAGGCTCACACCTCCAACAAACTTTTTCTTTGAATAGTTCTAGGTGCACTTTGGGATACCAAGGAGCATCATCTCAGATAGGGATACCATATTTCTTAGTGCAATTTGGACTACATTGTTGAAGAAGATGGACACTAAGTTGAAGAGGTATACAACATTCCATCCACGGACAGATGGGAAGATGGAAGTATTCAACATGACTTTGGTGCAACTTCTGAGGGGTTTCAATTAGAAGCATCCAAATACCTAGGATGAAAATATGATATATATACAACACTCTTATAAAGGACTAGTCCACACTTCTACTAGTAAGTTACTTTTTGAAACTTGCTTTGGATATTTTACACTTTCACCCTTCAATGTTGTATATGGATAGTAAGGAGGAGTGAGGGAGGACATCACATGAGATGCATTAAAGGTAGAAAAATGTGTTGAGAAGATCAAGAAGATCCGTTTACAAGTACAAAATACACTAAAGAAGTCAGAGGAAAAGTAAAAGGCTAGACATGACCAACAAAGAACAAAGAGAATATTTAGAGTAGGAGACAGAGTATGGTTACAACTAAATAAGGAATAGGGATGATTTTAAGGATGGAAAATTATTTTAAAATGTAGAAACCTTGGCGAGTCTTAATAATCCGTCATATGCAAGCTATAAATGATTGGCGATATTTTTGTTAAAATATTCAAATTTCTAAGGATTTTATATAGTTTTTATAAAATTTTGGCGATTTTTAAGGTAAAATAATTTTATCTTATAGAATTTGGGAGAATCATTTTTAAAATAACGAATCTTGTTTTTGGAAAAGCCATGGAAAATTAGCCCATGAGCGAAATTTAGCCCCTAAAATCATCCCTGATTAAGGAAAGACTATAGAGTCATAGTAAGAAGATCAAGGCTCTTTGATATGGTCCTTTTGAGGTACTGGAAAAGGTGGTAGATAATGTTTACAGATTCAAAATACCCCCATGCATGCGCATTTACTCAGTAGTGAATGTGGAGAATGCCAAACTCTATGAGTCTTCCATGTTGGATCAGTAGGACGAGCAGGTCCTACCTTCCATAGAGGATTTAGCACTAGATGCTCAGACTGAGTTGGAAAAGGACACAGTTTTTCAAAAGAGGTCCAGATTTACAAGACAGGGGAAGCATGACCTTTGGTAGGTTGGGTTTAAAGGAAAACTTCCAGGCAAAGCAAAGTGGTACTCCATGGAGAAGTTAGAGGGAAAATTTCCTCACCTCATTCAATAAATATTTTGGGGACTAAAAGCCTCCCTAAATGGGGAGTTATGATCCAATTTGGATAATTATGTTTTTTCCATGTATCTCGATCCTTTCAGACTTGAAAAAAATGGAGGATTTAGCTTGCAAGGCCATTTTAGTGTTAGGTTGCAATTTCAAAAATTGGGGTCTGGAACCTTTTGGAGCCATTTATAGGAATTCCAAATCTTTTTT
>JZKD02S1665257.1:68202-92292 GCA_000966675.3 Picea glauca
TACATCTTTATAATACTTTAATTTTCTTTTTTCCTCTAACTCTTTATCACACCACATTTTTTCCTTAAATTTTGATTTGACATTTTTTTTAATAGTATCTTTATTCTACAAAATGATTTCTTCCATGATTCCCCAATAGTTTAGCCAAGACCGAGAGTCTTTATGCCATCCTCGCTTGAGTCGATGGTGGTTATGACTTGATTATGAAGCAATTTTAGGTAGCCTCTTGTCTTCCATGTTTTAACTTGTTCTTATACATTAGGTATCTAGTCATAGCCATGCTCTCAATGGGGGAGAGGCTTGTTTCTATATTTGACCACAAATTCCTTACTAGGAAGTATCCTGGGAGAGAAAATCATTGGGAGGGACAAAAGGTGTAGGGGCAGAGGGATTGAAATCTAGAGGGGAGCCGCACAAAGGGTGGGAGAGAGGGAAGGGAGACCCACAAATGATGACATACTTCTCAAGTTCCCAATCCAATCATGACCCAACAGTGCTAATGAAGAAAATAAATAGTTAAAAGAGGAGGGGAGGGGAGGCAAACCCATGGGTGCCATCATTTCATCCTGAGAAGATGAGCATCAAAGAGAGTAGATGGATGAAGGTTGGCCCTCATCGCTAACCATCGAGGGGATCTGGAGAGCACTAACCTCTACAGCAGCCGAGACCATATATAGGGGCACAGATCCCCCACGATCCAAAGCCTAATCCAGGTTTGATTCAATAGCTACATGGACTCCCTCCATTGGGCCTGGAGGCTTCCTCTTCTGACGAATTCCTCCCTCCCCATATTGCTTGTGCTTGAAGGGGAGTTCACAGTCCTGCTCCACATGGACCACCTTGTGACATCTCCTGCACTTGAATGGAACCCATTCATAGTCCAAAGGCTGAACTAAGGACTTGTCCCCAACCACCAAATCAATCTCTTCCATGAGACCCTCTTTTACATCCAGAGAAACCAAAACCCTAGCCATAGACATTCCCCGTTTTTTCTGAAAGAGAAATATGCGTCCAGATATTCCCCAACCTTATTACCCAAGGGCCGAATCCCTTCATCAGTCCAAAATTTAGCCAGAAAACCAGGGAAAAAGACCCATATGGGCGCCACATCAATCCACTCTTTAGCGGCATCAAAGAGAGGAGTCCATCCCTTAAGTAGTAGAGGCAAGGAGTCAATGTACCAAGAACCCTACAAAACCTTTTGAGTCGACTCCCTATTCACAAACTTGAATAAAATCCAACCCTAGGAGAGGGTAGTGACTACGGAAAGAGGAGAAACCAATAAGCACCCATTTGTTTCAACCCAAGATAAAAACTTTTTTCCACTAAAACGTCTTCCTCTGGCTCACCCAATAACAACAGAATATGCCATATCAACAACCTGTGTCAACTGAACGTCCTCGCCTACCACCAGTCAACCACCCTTACCGTTTGAACGTGCACATTCGACCTTAGGATGCCTCAGAGGGGGAGCACGATCACTGCCTGAGTCAGCCACTCCAAATTGTGGGGCATATATATTTACTGCCTCCTCCACACAATGGGAAGAAACACTAGTAATTTCTTCAATCTCCGGACCAGGGTCAGCCAAGAGGGAGTCAATCTCAGTGCTTGAAATGGGAACATTCTTCATGGTAGACAGAAGAAATCTGCAAACCCAGTCCAAATCACTCCTCCATGGATCATGCAGGAGAGCTCTAATATCCTCCAAAAGTGTATCGCATTGAAAATCCCTAGAATGTGCTCTTCGATCCATCCAGGGAAAAGACACAGACGTCGACTTCGGAAACGGTCCAGCAAAGAGCCCAGCCCAATAAACAACCAATGGTCTCGAATCAGACCTCCCAATCAGAGGCAGCGAGGAATAAGGGCGCGAGGCCACGTCAGAAATCGGTAGTGGAAGAGAAGCTGGAACAGATGAGAAGGAGTGAACGCTGCATCAGGGAAAGAGGGGAGGGGAAAACTGGCCGCATGGTCAACTACCTGGAAAATACTGAAACCCCTGCACCTCATCTGTTGCCCAAAAATCCACGTGGCCACCATCGCGAGAGTCCAAGTCAGGAAAATAACCCACCATTAAGAACTCCTTTGTGACCAGCCTGGTTCACCCTTCAGTTAGCCAAAATGGGAACAAATCGTCGCCGAAAAGACAAAACCCTAGACCACAGGAAACCCTTAACCAGACCCTTTGGGTCTAGTTAGGGTTAACGCAGTAGCAGAACCTTGACCGCAGAGCTCCATTTTACTAAAGAGTTATATATATATATAGGTGATATTGAAATATTTTATTAAACGTGGACATTAAAATACGATTTAATATTATTTTTTAAGTACTACATATCAACACCATGTTAAATAATCAAGGAATTACAAAATTTCCCTCATATTTAGATGTAGAAAGATTTAGAAATCACCTATGGACAGAATAATAATGTTTTAATTTTCAATGGTTATATGTCAACTAAATGTTACATGTCAACTACATGTTGAGCATGTAAAGAATTACACATCTCTCTTACACTAGATTGTAAAAAGTGCTGCTCAATTCAATCAACAATCAACACACAAAAAAATGATAAAATTGTTAGTCTGCATCAAACAAATCATTTTTTACATCAGTAGCCAAAGAGAAAATAAAAAGAAAAGAAAATAAGCTTTGTTTTTCCCAAGCACTCAATCACCTAGACTCAACAATTTGTACAATATATTCTCAAGTAGATCACCCTAGTTCCTCTTAGGCGCTCAAATTTACCATGCACTTGCTTACAATAAAACAACAACTAACATTTGACTAGTAGTCCAGATCTGGCTCTATTGTACATAGACCCATGGTTCAATCTCATAGCATGCCTCACCCAAATCTGCGACAAGACTTCCCCAACTCCGAAGTCACCCTGTGTGATTCTAGACTTGACCCAAATAAGGTTACCCCAACTCTATACACATAATCATATCAAGGCACCACAAGTCCTCCCATGTGGATCGACTTGGCTCCTTTAGGGAGCTCGCCCCTCCTTGCCCAAATATACTGCAGAATCTCAAAGATGATCTTGTCCTCCTCACTTGCTCTATTTCTTCTTTCTTGTGCACCTTGTGCTCTTATATGGACTCCAAGCGTCACCTTCGCGAATCATCGTGTCCTTTGGATGTGTCATGCCCCTTCGTGAACCATTGCACCCAAAATAATCGACGGGCCCCTTCGCGGACCCGGTGCACCCAAACAAACCTGTGCGCTCATCAACCTTTGCATCCCTTGGGATCGGTCCACCCCAGCCTTGTTTGTTTTCCTCTTGTCGATGCACCCCAACCTCTTTGGTGTGCCCCTACCTTGTGTTTCACCTCATGCTTTGGAAAGCCCCTTGGGCACGTTTGAGGTGCATCGCAGGTGGTTGTGGAGATAGTTATGACAAAAATCTTGGTGTGACAAATCTATACTTGGGTGTCTTGGTGAGGTGAGACAAATTTTTTAACTCTACCAAGTTGTAAACTGAGTCGATAGTGCTCATATTGTAATTGTTTTTCAATAACAAAGAATTAATCGGGTGTTAGGAATGGTTTGTACCACTCACACTATTTTTGTGTTTGTCTTCATTTTTTCCACAATTTTTCTCTTGGATTCTCATGTTCATGGATGCATGCTTAAATAAGACTAAGTGTTAAACCATGTTAATAATTGTCTAAGTAAGAAAGAGTTGCACTAGAGTAGGAGTGTGACTCATTGATATCCTAGAACAGAGCATAGGTATGCTCTAGGTGAAGGGGCGTAGTTCAGACGAAGTATTCTTTGTGTGCCAAGCAACCAAGTTAGAACTGTCGTGGTGCAACATGCCCTTAGGAGGTGAACGATCGCAAGAGATGATCATACATCTTATGGAGTTGTGACAAGTGGTATTAGTGAAAACTTGGCTCTTCACAACTACTGCATCCAGAATAGTGGTGGGCGAGGGGTGCAATTGTTTGGAAATAAGTTTTGGGTGCATGCTTGGTGAGGGTTCGATGGACTGACCCATCGTAGAAGAAAATTTGGCACAAACTTGATGGGTTGTGACATAAGTGAAAGGCAGAGTTGTGGATGAAGCTGTGATTTGTGAGCATACCTAGGTGTACTCCTTAAGCAGGCCAAGTGCAGAGTTTTGAGGGTGAACAATGCACCTACACAAGACAGACGAATGCAGTCCTTTCAAAGACCCTATCGTAGAAGTAACCACATAGTTGATTGTGTAATTTTGAAGAAATCTTGAGACAAACTCTTGGGTGCCTTGGAAGAAACCTTTGCTAGTAAAGTGAAGATACTTGGAGGGCCATCCATGGATGATGGAAATGTTATCGAGAGGGAGCCCAAGACTGAAAAAATGAAGGACCAACTTGTTATCTTTGAAAGGACTGTTGATAAGATGATAAACGCATTGTGCCAACATGGTGAGAAGGTTCACTGGATGGAGACTAAGATGAGCAAGATGAAGCTTGGATTTAACGAAGTCTTTTAGGAGTTCCAGTCAATCGAAAATGTGATGATCGACACCTTGACCAACGACATTGAGGATAAAGTCAAGTTAGTCACATTCACATAGAGGTTGATAGACCAAGATGACACCATCACATTGTTGAAATGAGATTTGGATAATGGGAGAATCTTTGCTATCATGCCGATGAAAATCGAGATAAAGGAACCCTAGCCATATGATGGAACTCGCAATGCTAAGTTGTTGGGAAACTTTTGTTGGGACATTGAACAACACTTGGAGCAGTTGAATGGAATTTTGTATGAAGCCAAGGTGAACGCTGCAACGATTTTCTTGATAGGAACCACTAAGCTATGGTGGAGAAACTGAGTGGAAGGCTTAGCAACTAGCAAAATTGTTGAGAAGATCAAAAACTAGGTTGAGATGAAGGTGGCCTTGAAGGCACACCACTTTGGTTCAGGGAACCAGGCATGGATCACAATGACTCAATTGTTGGCTTTCAAGCATGTTCGTAGGATCCAAGCCTACATCAAGGAGTTCATAGGGCTCATGTTGGAGATCAAAGACATGTCAAAGGAATTTCGTTGAATAGGAGAAAAAAACATTCATGGACCAAGAGGACATGAGGGAGACAGAACAACCTTGGTGGAAGAGAACCAAGGAAGGGGTTGATTCCTCCTCTAGTAAATTTGGACATGGTGAATGGCCATATGACCCTGAACTAGAATGACTCATGGAGGAGTGCAAAGGAAAGATCGGTTCAAGTGTACATTATTACGTACATAACGCAAAAGTATGGTAACACTTCATCGTTCACATTAGGATAATTGGAGATAAGGGAGATGGCTCAACCAACCATCCCCCTTCACCCTTCAAACTAGACTATGGCACATTGAATCATTGTTTCGGTGGGAGGAAGTGAGGTCAATGAGGTGCCTTGGTGAAAAATGTTGAGAACGTAGTGGGTGACTTGATAGATTGGAGAAAATGAAGAGTTGAAGATGCGACAAATTTGCAGATAGAAACTATGTTTGAATGTGAAGATATGAGTTCTTGAGACAGAGGTGCAACGATTGGAATAGCTACCCAATCAGCTAAAGTCACAAGGGGTTCCAATGCAAAGAAGTAGGGGAAGACGGACCAGAGTATGGAAGCAACAACAAGTCAGAAGGCAGTGACACTTCATAGATTCATGAAATTTCCTAAGGATATTTTTCCTTGATGACAACGATTGAGGAAGCAGTAGTCATTGAGTGGTGACGAGATCCATATATGGACATTTACACCAAGGAAATCGAAGGAAGTTGTTGGGGATGACAAAAAATTGGAGTGGGGGAGGATGTAAGGTCTCCCATGACACCCATTGAGCACACGTGCTCCTTGGGAAGATTCAGTGATGGAATGGATGAAGAGCACAAGGAATGAGCGATCAATTGGGGGAGCAAAAATGTTTGAGTGTGAGTAGGAGCACCTTGGGAACATGATGGTGGCGTGTGACACCAAGGAGGATCACACCTTACTTTCCTTAGAACGATTGATGGAGACTTGGGTTGCGTTTGGGAAAGGGCAAGGCAACTTCGTAGCATGCCCAAGGAGTGGAATCATTTTCCCTCGGAAACATGGGCATACCGGAGAGGTTGGATGACTTGATTGACACACCCACAAGGAGTCACAATGATCGGCATGAGAGAGCACACAAAGCAAGGGGCACGCAGCCAAGGATGGGGAACATTGGTCCAAGAGACAAACGATTGATGGGCACATAGGCTTAGATGGGTGCACTGGGTCCACGAAAGGGGCGTAATGAATTGGTTGAGTGTGGGTTCACGAAGGGGCATTATACACCCAAGAGACATGTTGTTTCACATAAGTGACACTTGGAGTCCATATAAAAGCAGGGGTGCACAACCAAGGGAAGCATAGAGCATTTTTGGGCAATAGATTTGGAGAACAAGTGTGAGGCAACAAATTGAGGTAAAGTTGTCAAGATGGAAGAAAAGTAGACAAGATTTGGATGTTTTGGGGAAGTCTAGAAACGCAGGTCTATGGAGCTATGTGTGAGGCAGAACCAAAATCTATGTTAGCTTGGTGAAATTTCGTGGAAATGAAGGGACAACAGGTCTATGATTGTGGTCATGTTTGAGGTGCATCGTAGGTGGTTTCAAAGACATTTGCAATAGAAAGTCCTGGTGTGACGAATTTGTACTTGAGTGTCTTGGTGAAGTGAGGTAAGTTGTTTAACTAAACCAAGTTGTAAACTGAGCTAGTAGTGTTCATATTGTAACTGTTTCGCAATAAAAAAGACTTAGTTGTGTGTTAGGCATGGTTTGTGCCACCCGCACTATTTTTTTGTTTGTCTTTGTTTGTTCCGCAGTTGTTCTCTTGGATTCTCATGTTCATGGATGCATGCTTAAATAAGACTAAGTGTTAAACTATGTTAACAATTGTCTAAGTAAACAAGAGTTGCACTAGAGTAGGAGTGTGACTTGCCGACAACCTAGAACGGAGTATGGGCATGCTCTAGGTGAAGAGACGTACTCTGGATGAAGTATTCTTATTGTGCCAAGCAACCAAGTTAGAACCATTGCAGTGTCAGATGCTCTCAGGAGGTGAACAATCGCAATCGCAAGATATGATGAGGCGTCTTGTGGGGTCATGCTAGTTTTCACCTTAAGAGACTTGATCTCTCATTGCATATGATATATTGGGATTTAAAATGGATTTATGCCACTTCCTTATATATATGTATATATATATATAACTCCATGCTAAGCATGGAATGAACTACAAATCTCTCTCATATTGAAATATTTGATATTGAAATATTTGGTATTGAAATATTTGTTTAATGTGGACATTAAAACAATTTTATTAATATTTTTTTAAATGTCACATGTAAACACTATATTAAATGTTTAAGGAATTACAAATCTCCCTGATATTGAGATGTAGAAAAAAAAGGTATATAAACAAAATAATATATATTTTTTTATATTATATATAATTGATATTATAATATTTCATTTATAAGATACATTGATTTTTTTTTTTGTGATTAATATTTTTTTAAAATAATTACACTGTATTGTAAAAAATGACTGTCAACCCATTCAACCCAACCCCTCTCAAACCAACCAAGACATAGTGAACTGATAAAATTGTTAATGTGGAACAAACAAATCATTTTTTTACGAGCATTTTCCTGGTCATGGGTGGAAAATAAGCTGCGGTTTCCCAGGCACTCAATCACCTGGGTCTCAACAATTTATACAATATATTCTCAAGTAGATAACCCTAATTCCTCTCAGGCACTCAAATTTACGATGGACCTGCTTACAAGAAAACAGCAGCTAACATTTTGACTGGTAGTCCAGATCTGGCTCTATTGTACATAAACAGAACAGGAGGCTGTAGCCTCCATCACCAGATACATTCAGAACTAATCAACGTCAAATGACAACTATTATGGATTTGCATTCAAGGCCTGACCTAACTATCAATTGCTACTAACTTTGCACAAACCTGCAACTTAAATGCCGGGGATTATCTGGATCATCTAGACAGGCCTCTCCATCGTCAAAGTTAAGAGCATAGCTTAGAGCATCATATTTGAATCTCGTATGTGATGCTGCCCTTGGTTTTATCATTCTTCTCAATTCTTCCCTGATTTTCCAGAAGAAATAACTCCATCTTATTCTTCTGTAGCATCCCAACATCGAACCATCCTCATCATCCATTCCAAGAGCTCTGCGCAGATAGGATTTTTTGTCACCGACCCATCTCCATACCCATTTCAAAGGCTTTATGTGCCTGCTCAAAGATGTCCTCATTGATGGAGGTTCTCCATCATCAAATTCATCACAGATTTGATGATAACCATTTGTTGCATTAAAACAATATGCCATGATGATGACGAGATTTTACTTCCTTTGGGTCAATCTAGATCTCACGTTGTCTTAAAACTCAATGTACAACCCTTCAAACAATGCCAGATCTTCTTGTTTTATTATAATTAAAACTGGACAGAGAACATTGATTGATCTTGCCTTGTAACGCTCCTATTGAATGGCTGCTGCGATATATCAATAAATTATTGTGCCAAAAATACACTATATTCGACGCCAATATTCCATGCCAGACAGAAAGAAGAAGATGGCCAGGTCCACCAAAGTGGAGATCAGTGAAATCTTAGCAAGGACTTCTCTTTCACATGGTTTGCCAGTGGACTATGCCATATCCAAACCATCAAAACTCAACGCTCATTCAACTACTGCTTAGAATACTACACATCTAACTTATCTTGGCCAGGTCCCCAAAGTGAAGATCTGCGGAATCTTAGCTAGGACTTCATGGTTCTTGAAGCTTTGCGAGCTTACAATACCACGCATCTAACTTAGCTTCGGGTCATTGTTAAGATGGATTAGATTAGATAAAATAGTTCATTAAAATAGGTCCTGACGTGGCGAACCCAGACCAAACTCGACGCGATTGGCAAACCTCAGCGCAAAACCTTTCGCATCCGGGCATCCGGGCTCCTCCCCAAACAATTACTGCAACCAACCCCGGATGCCAGATATCCGGACCTTTCGAGTTCGCCCTGGAATATCCGGGTATCCAAATATCTAGGACCTCCTACCACCACGTTGCTTTGTAATGAGTCTGATGCCAGATACATTTCCATTGGTTGATCAGATGGCCAAGGGTCCTCGCGATCTAACAGCGCAATTATGTCCCGGTCTCATCCAGGTATCTGGGATCCAGAGGGTCTCATTGACCTCTTTTGATAACGAAGGTCGGATTCTAGATACACTATTCAACGGGTAAACAAGAAATGTCTAAACATACCACTGAAGATCTACGATCCTGTGATCAACGATTGGGATCAAACGGGACCAATCGAAAGCCGATCACCCCACAATGTGTCCACACATAACCCACACTAATCCTAGTCTAACCTTTGTCATCCTCCATGGCACTCTAACAACCACCTTGCATGACCCGTCACCGTGACATTCTCCTCTCTCTTTCTCTCTCTATCTCTCTCTTATTTACAATGTAAAAGGGGCGAAACCTTTCCCCAGAACCCTGTCCATCTAGGTATCTGGGACCTTAATGAGAGCCAGTGATTTGAACAAGCTAGATGCTCAGATCTTTGGATATCCCCGATGTTGCGCATCCAGATATCCAGTATCCAGAGCCTCTCATGTTGCATTCTATGAATGAAAGAAAAGAAAGGGGGAGGGTGGATAACCTATTCACATTTTGACCTTCCAGCTTCGAATAGGAGTTTGAACCGTCTCCTGCACTAGGCCATGGAAACGATCTCTCTACTCGACTCTACTCTGTGACAATACCGGCTTCATAAGAATTCATAGATCTCAAGCCTGACCCACTCAGGCATCCGAGATAGAACAAACGCTCAGAGAAGTAACCCTACAACTTAGGGTAGAACTCAAGCTATCAATCCCTCTCTTTGGTTGTTCAAGACATATATCACTAAAGACCCATGTGTTCAAACAAAGATTAAATAGGTGAAGTAAGGAACATGAGGATGTGTACCCAAGGGGAAATCAATAAACACTGATAACACAAACTCAAAAACTATATAATCGCATAGTATTATAGAGCAATTTAACTTAGAATTCTTCTCATAGGGTTCAAGTAATTCAGATGGGGTCTTTCATTAAATCTTCATGAAGGTTGCATTATATGTTGAAAGGAGAACGACTAGGAAATTAGTCTATTTTACTTGTAGGAAGTGAAAATCATATATCTATTCATTCTCTTCTCCTTTCTAGAGAGATAATAAGTTGTAAGTAAACATCGTGCATGTAGAAATTACTAATTGAGTACTCCTTCCATCCTTTCTAGAATTACTTAGCAACCATGCAATTTCACAGTCTATGCATGAATAATATGATTATACAATTTGCAAACATAACAAAGAGTATAGTAAAGACTTATCTATTTATAAGTTGTTAACCAAACCAACTTTGAGAGTGTAAGCCTTTCCACCCAACCATAGGATCTGTTATACTTGAATTTTCCACAACAATCCACCCCCATGTCAGACCATGATACCACTAGGGAAGCTTCAATATTTCTAGGGAATACTTAAGAAAATGAGGGTCACTCTCCTTCATAGTCAGTACACAACATATTAGTCCCCTATGACCCACCTAGCTTGAGGCTTCCTCAAATTACCAAAATGTCTTTCTAGCTGGATTCAAGTGCACAGGGAGGTATCTCACTGCCTCTACGGTTCTTCAACACCCTCCCTTCTCAGTGCCACTTCTTGCTCAATAGACATTCCATTCACAACCCCCTCTTTCTCAGGTCGAGTCTCTAGTTTTGTGTATCTTCTCCCATATTACAATCCATAACTTCCACTCGAAGATCTCCCTTTCCCTCCTGTGTGTTCCCCTGATTATCTCTTGACAGAGGCACTCGTGGGTCAACTCCCAAAAGAAGGTGGGTACTCTATGGTACCCAAGGCTGACAATCTTCAATTATCCTAGCCATCATCCATACTTCCATTAAGGTGGGTAGTTGGTTGCTCAACTACGAGGCTTTTATGCATTAACTATTTTTTGGGAAAAAGGGATAAGGATGACCTAAATCAGGAAAATATATTTTTGGCAGGGAAAGTAACTTCCCCCAACCCCTCACTAGCTTTCTTCTTGTGGTATCATGGCCAATACTTCAAGGCCTCACCCTTCAATCAACTTTTTGGCAATTTTTGATTAAACAAAAATGTAAATACATAGTCTTTCAGCCATAGTCTTTAAGTTAAAACTTATAATTACAAACTGGGGGAAATAGTGTGTTGCATTCCCCTCCCCTTTAAAAAGAAACACCATCCTCAGTGTTTTACTATCCATATAAACAGTTTCTATACAGAAAACAAAAAATTCTATGCCACTTTCATGGCATCCTCTAGCTCCCATGTGGCCTCATCTGCTCCAAAATGATTCTGTTGCACCTTGACTTGCACGATGGCTCATTTTTTGAGTAGTGTCTCTCTCCTATCCAGGTTGTGTTGAGGCTTAGGGTGAAAGTCTCCTTTGAGTTCCTTCTCGATCACAATCCAATCAATATTGTGATTAGCATCAAGAACACATTTCTTTAACAAAGATACATGGAACACATTATGGGCTTTGGCAGTTGGAGCTAGGACAAGCCAATATGCCACAGGTCCCACCCTTTCTACGATATCTAAAGGTCCACAGTAACGGGGTGCTAGCATGGGACGAGTCACCATCCTTAGGGAACTTCTTTTAGGCTTGACTATAATATACACATGGTCTCCTACTTTGAACTCTTTATGAGTTATTTTGTTGTCAACATATCTCTTTTTCCCGTGTTGAGCCACTTTCAGGTTCTGTTTAATTTTGTCCACTCCCTGTTGGTTGTGGAGCTTGAGTATCTTCCAGATTCAGAGGTCTTTGTTTTCAGCCGTGTTTATACCCCATGAAGACTTTACACCCCAGAAGAATGTACACTCTTCCACGCGGGGGAGTGCATAGAGGGGTTACCCCCTCTGCCTTGTAAATGTATATTGTAATTTCATTGTAAATATGGACTGTTAATTATAAGGTCACAGATCTAACGGTAGAAATTATGTTAGGGTTTTTTTGCCCTAGAAGGAAACCCTCTTTTATGAGGGAAATGTAATGCGGCTAGGCATGACAACAAATATTGTATTCTGAGAGAGGAGACTGTGAGAGAAAGAAGAGGAAGTTACAACAGGTTTGTTGTAGGTTGTATCCCTTCATTTGTTCGATAATAATAAAGGAAGGACCTAACAATTTCTTTGGTGGATGTAGCCCACATTTGGTGAACCACGTATATCTGTGTCTCTATTGTATTGTGTATCTTCTGTGTTTTATTTCCGCATTTTTTTTATTTTATTGCTCTACGATCCTATTTTTCTAACACTTCCTGCCCCATCTCCTTTAGCATATCAAGTCTGAGTGAAATCTTGTCCACTGGATTATCCCAACCGTTTGGAATTCTACATTTTCTGCCATACAAAGCCTCAAAAGGGATCATTTTTAATGACTCTTGGTAACCATTATTGTATGCAAATTCTACTATGGGAAGATATTCCTCCCATTTCTTAGGTTGATGCATAACATACATCCTTAGTATATCTTCCAACACTTTGTTTACCCTCTCAGTTTGTCATTTGTTTGAGGATGGTAAGTAGTGTAGAAAGTTAGTTGTGTTCTAAGGCTTGTAAAAAGACCTTTCTAGAAATTCGAAGTGAATACCACATCCCGATTTGAAATAATTGTCTTGTGCATGCCATGCAACTTGGAAATTTCTCTTATAAAAATATCAATAACATTTATTGGTTTAAAAGTGGACTTAATTGGAATACAAAGGGATACCTTACTCAACGTGTCCACCACCATGATTGCATCATGTTGTCTTATTGTTCTTGGTAATCCCATGATGAATTCCATGGAGATAATCTCCCATTTCCATTTTGGAATTTTTATTGGCTGCAACAGACCTGTTGGATGCTCGTGCTCAACCTTGACTTGTTGGCACTCCAGACACTTAGCAATATATTCAACAATATACTTTTTCATTCCTAGCCATAAATACAATTTCCTTGTTGTTGTTATCATCTTTTGATAACCCGAATGACCCACATAGGGTTTCCTATGAAGCTTGTCCATGATAATATTTTTCAGGTCAATTGAATTGGGTATGTACAGTTGGTTCTTGTACATCAACAACCTATCTTATCTGAGCTAATATCCTTCATATTTCTTCCCTCTAGGTTCTTGATACAAACTTTCTTTTATTAAGTTGAATTGTTCATCCTTTCGTAAGAGAAAACTAATTATTTGATTTATAACAGGTTCACATATGCTCATTGTTGCTAGGTGTATTATTCGTATACTCTTGTTGAGTGCATATGCTACTCGATTTTCCTTGCCTTTGATCTGTTTGATTTCAAAATCAAACTCACTAATTAAAGCCATTCATATGGCCTATCTAGCATTTAAACATGGTTGATCAAATAAGTACCTCAACCCAATATAGTCTATCATCAATACAAATATTCTCCCAAGCAAATAATGTTTCCATGTATTCAAAGCATGCACAATGGTTGTGAGTTCTATGTCATGAGTGACATAATGATGCTCATTCTCATGTATCTTTCTTGATTCATAGAATACTACATGCCCTTTTCGCATGAGGAATCCACCAATTCCTTCTTTAAGAGCATTTGTGCAAACTAAGAAATCTTTCTTAGGATCTGCAATTTTTAAGACAAAGGCATTGGGCAAAACATATTTTATCTCTTGGAAGCTTGCTTCACAAGCTCCACTCCTTTTTTTTACAGGGATGTGATGGGGTGACCAATTTTGGAAAACTCTTTAAGAAATCTCCTATAATATCTGGCTAATCCCATAAATGACCTCACCTCATGCATGTTTCTATGGGTTGGCCAATCCATGATGGCCTTAATCTTCTCTCGATCTACTGCCACTCCATATTTTGAGATTACATGACCCAAATATTGGATCTATTTTTGGAATAAATCACACTTGTTGTATTTGGCATACAACAAGTTTTAGCTCAACACCCGCAACACCAATTGGAAGTGTTCCTCATGCTCCTCCTTTGTTTTTTAATAAATTAGGATGTCATCAATAAATACTAGGACAAACTTGTCCAAATATTGTTGATAATACTATTCTTTAAACACTTAAAGGTGGTTGGTGCATTGGTAAGTCCAAAATGCACCACCAAAAGCTCATAGTGTCCATACCTTGTCCTAAAGGAAGTCTTATGAATGTCTTCATCCTTAATTCCGACTTGATGGTACCCAGACTTCAAGTCTATTTTAGATAAATTGTAGCTCCTTTGAGTTGATCAAAGAGATCTTCAATTTTGGGCAATGGGTATTGGTTCTTGTGGTTATCTTATTTAATTGTCGATAGTCAATACAAAATATGAGGCTACCATCCCTTTTCTTTACAAATAATGTTGGTGCTCCCCAAGGGGATACACTAGGTCTAATATACCCCTTGTCTAACATTTCCTTTACCTGCAATTGTAACTCCACCAACTCTGGTATGCTCATCCTATAAGCCTTAGATACAGATACTGCTCCTAGAATCAATTCTATTGAAAATTCTATGTCCCTCCTAGGAGGAAGTCTTGATATCTCCTCCAAGAACACATCTCTGAACTCATGCAACACAAGGTGGTCTTCTATTCTCAACTTGTTGTTTTCTGCTGAGTTTAGAACTTGTATAGCATATCGGGGACACCCTTTCATGCAATACTTCTGGAATTGTAATGTTGATATTTTCCTTACAGATATAAGCTTATGGATGCCCTATAACACTCTCTTTTTTCCCTCATCATCCTCACAATCCAAATTCTTATTAAAACAATCTAGTTTTACTTTTAGGGTATACAACCAATCCATTCCTATCACCATGTCATATGACCCTAAAGGAAGTGATTTCAGAGCTGCTTTTCTATGTAGTCCACTTATTTTAAATGGGAAGGCTTCAATAATATTTGTCACCTTCCTGTTGGTCCCTGTGGCTAACTAGACTAACCATGATATTTTGTGTTTCTTTATCTGTAAGACACATGTTTCCTTATATAGCTATGGCTAGAATCACGGTTAACTAAAATTGAAATGGGTCGTTTTGCAATTTTTCCTTTCATTTCCACCACCAAATCTTGATGATTTTCCTACTGATTCCCAACAACTACGTAAATCCTGAGCACTCTCTTGACTATATCATCAACCATAGTCTCCTCCTGGACATTGTAAACTCTTCAATTTTCATGTTGTCTATGGGGGAAATCTCTTAATAAGTGTGCTTCTCCACAACCCCAACAATGGAGAGGTCCTTTCTTCTACTCTTCCTTCTTTTCCTTTGTTTGTTCTATTGGTTTGTTCCCACTTTGAGAGGGAAAATTTTGTTGGTGCATACTTTTAGTGGGATGACTAGACTGAGCAATCCTTTTTGGATTTTTGTACTAGGATGGTTTAAATCCCTTCTTCTGGAATCTAAAATTGTCCTTCTTTTTCCAGTCTTTGTGAGGGTCTTGCCTAGGATTAGATTTATCATAACAACTTTTAGCCTTTCTGATGGTATCCTATAGTGTCTTAGGGTCATCAAACTCAATTCTATCTTAATAGGACTGTGGAAAACCACTAAAGAAGCATTGTATCCTTGATTTTTCATATTTCATATGAGGGACATATCTCAATAGCTCTAAAAACATTTTAGCATAAACATCCCTGGTAAGTTGTCCTAGCATATGTTCATGGAATTCCTTGATCTTACCATCATAATATTTCTCAGACAGATAATCATTCTTGAAGTACTTGTTGAATTTTTTCCAGGTTAGCTCGCTTTCATTAATTCCCTTAAAATTGTTGACGTCTTCCCACCAAATGGAAGCATCTCCACTCAAGTTGAAGATGGATATCTTTGCCTTTGTATTTACCAAGTAGTTATGTACTCAAAAATACTTCTTTAACCCTAGTAGCCACGCCTCTACTTCTTCTCCTTTCTTGGTATATCCATCAAAGGTAGGGGGGTTTTCTTGCTTAAATTCATCTGTCAAGGAACTCTTAGAGTATATCTTCTTCTTCCCTTTATACGTATTGGACCTAGTCTCAATCCTATATAGATCTACTATAGTAGTTCTCTCACTAGAGGAATTTGTGGAAGAATCTTCTTTGCTCGTGTTCCACTTGGCACTCCTATGATTTTTCCTTGTGGAACTCTTCCCTATGTCACTGTGTGTTGGCCCATGCTTTTTAATTTTTGATGGGATCTGCCACTTTTCATATTGTTGTCTTCCTGCATTGCTAGCAGTTTCTTCTTGCTACAATTGCTTCTGGATTTCAGATAGAATCTGCAACAGTACTGCATTTAACTTTGTCTGCTTCTCCTGGGTTCTAATGAGCCTTTCATTATTGGCAATGTAGCTTCTCTATTCATCCTTCATACTTCTCATTGTCTCTTCCAAGTATGGAGGGGTCTCTATATATCTCCTCTCATTTGAATCCTCATCTCTAATTCGTGGGGTTTCTAACTTTCTTCCATTTCAAACTATACTAAACTCTTGTGGTTTTCATCATTTCTCAATATCTCCTCTATGTTGAAACAACAAGCCACTATTAGCTTATAAAAATAAAAAAGGGTATACAATACTTGGTTCTATTAGGGTCTTATTGACCCATAACAACCCAATTTTAGAATTGTGTCCCTACTTTCAGGTACAATTAGAGATTTATTGTTATAGATCATTAACATATTAAAATAGGGTAAATGAATTGAATTTTCCATTGCATAGACTCTAAACAAAACTTGCAATCTTTATTCATTTCAGCTCTCATACAACCCTTTTATGCAAAAAAGAAAAGAACAAAAAAAAAAACTTTAGCAAGGTATTTATAGTCCTTTTCATACAAACATTTATCTTTTATGGGCCACAAAGGCCTAGAGTTTGAACCTCACCTTATAAGACCACTCTCTAACACACTCAATCCCCTAAAGGTTATTAGGTTGGTGGGATGTAAACTTTCTCAAAAACATTCTCTAAAATTACCTTTGTAGCAGTACCTTTAAATTCAATTATGATCTCAGAAATCAAATGTGCTCATCTAGATGTTTCCAAAAACTATAACTATGCCAAAATATGAGTCTAGGTTCAATAGTTATGTTATTCTAAATTTGAGGGCCTCTTTCCTGCCTAAAATTCCCACTGTATGCCCATGTGGCATCCACGTGTAGCCATGTCACTTGTACCATCTGATGTGGACCAGGTTGAGTGCTAATGTATTGGGACTCATGGCCTTGACATGGTGAGCCCTGACCAAACTTGATGTGATTGGAAAACCTCAACACAAAACCTTTCACATTTTGGGATCCGAGCATCCAGGCTACCCCTCAAACAATTACCGCAAGCAACCCCGAATGTCTGATATCTGGATATTTAGACCTTTCAATTTCTCCCAAGAACCATGCAATGTATCACTTCCACATTCGAGAGTCCAATAATCTAGGCTTCCCAAAGGATGTCACACATGGAACTCCTGGATACATGATGGTCCAGATATTTGGGGCGATGATTCCCTCCCAATCTTGCTCGAGAATCTTGAAATTGAACCTTGAAGCATGAACCCTCCTGAGCTTACCTAGAGCCACAAATTGAATCCATGAAGAATCCAGACATATAGGACGTTTCACAACACAACCCACATCCTTTTATGAATGTATGGATATCCAGATATCTGGAGATCTTGCCCCATGAAATATTGAATGGAACTAGGACACATCTAGGATCTGAGATCCAGAACAAGTCATCTAACACTGATAGGAATGAGCACCAATGTGCCATTCCCTTTGGCACACAACCTCCTATCAAATTCATACATGTGGATTATGTTTCTCCGACATGTCGCAATTTCCTTGACATATTTCGCATGAAAAAATGGTGAGATGGCATGACACACGGTTTGGCGTGGCATGCCACCTATGTTGACCAGTATGTTGACATGAAAATTCTTTGTGGCAGATGATGTTATATTGTCTTCTTTTCCAATTTTGAAACTCTGTGTGGGAACCCTAATCTATCTATATTGTATCTAGTATACGAGGATCTAGGAGAATAGTCACTATGCTGCATCGTTGGAAGGGCCAAATGGCCAGATGTCGGAAATGAATTCCTGCACCAAACATATCTGTAACCTTTTACCACCATGTTACTTTGGAATGATATGGATTTAGGATACATTTCCATTGGTTTATCAAATGGCCAAGGATCCTCCCAATCCAATGGCTCGACTATCCTGGTCTCATCCATGTTGGATAAATTTCTATTTTTGACACACTAGTTCAGTGGGAGTTAACTGGCTAGTTCTATTTTATACTTTCTATTTAGACCATCACTATTATGCATGCATGCATTCCTAAGGAAAGCTAACTACTTGATTGATTTTCTTAATTATGGAATGTTCTTTCCTATATATGAGTGTATTCCACTCATTCATTGCATCATATTGATCATCATCTATGTATCAATCATGATCACAATGATCATCATTGATTAACTCATTGGAGTAGTGTGAATATATTTTCTCATACTTTCTTGATAAGATTTGTTTTTACTTTCTTTAGCTAGGTCTCATTGTAGGTTTCGATGAAACGTTGACATGGTATCAGAGCTACGCTGCTTGGAGCAAGCCAGACAAGCTAGAGAATAAGGAAAACCAGATTTTCAGTGATACAAATTCATGGTCATACCTTTATGCAGTGATTTCTCCCAAAATATTAACTTTTTGAGGAAATGGTTCATGAGAGAAGTAAATCGACCCATTATGCAAGTAGGTTTTCAAATATTTGGTGAAATTCCTCACCATTTTTTGAAAACAGAATCTAGAAGATCGCCTCCTGAAACTGATGTGAATCCTTGGTCGTACCTTTTTGTAATGATTTCTCCCAAAATATTAACTTTATGAGGAAAAAACCCACATGAAAAGTAAATAGACCCATTATTCAAGTGGTTTTACAACCGTTTGATGAAATTCCTCACCATTTGCTCCTACTAAAACTGATACGAATTTTCCATTTGATGTGCCCTTTCTACAAATATTTCTCAATTTTTTCACTTGCAGATTGAGGGTAAATTTTAGGGGTTCTTAGACATTGTGGGAGAGATGGATACGACACCTATTCTATAGTCAAACTTGGTTGTAATACTCACACTATACAACTATTTGATTGGAATGTCAAGGCTCAATTCCAACTCAGAAGGAGAGGATTGTACAATTTGACGATAGGGACATAAACAAAACCTACATCAACAATTGAGAAGACCAAATGGGAGAACTGAAAGGATGAGGCCACATGACTTCTCCTTGAATTGATTTCAAATTATATATGGTTTCATGTTTTAGGATGCAAGACTCCAAACACGATCTCGACCACCTTGGAAAATCTATTTGGAAAGCAGGATAAGATGAGAGGTCATATGCTTGAGGTAGAGTTGAATACCCTAGATCCTAAAAGTTCTGATAATTTGCAGGATTTCTTTACCAAGTTTAAATATTTTATATTGAGCTTGCCATATTGTGGTATTGATAAGTCTACACAAGTAGACCAACTTATTCTAACAATATTGGCTAAGCTAGGACCATAATATGTTGCCTATGTTTCCACTTTCCATTCTGGCAGATATCTCATCGGAGCAAATTGGAACATGCCTACCATGGATCAATTCATTGATTCTCTCACACATGAGAAGGAAACAATCATTCACATGGGCCTAATCAAAGATCCCATAGCACATGCACTCACCATGCATGATGGAAAAGGATCATCCAAATAGAACAGAAAGGAGAAACATAACAAGAAGGAGGGATATTCCAAACCCTTCAATGATTCTTCAGGTTCCAAAGACTCTTCAAATTCCAAGAAGAAGAAGAAGGGAAAGCATTGCACTTACTGCAATAAACCAAATCATGAAGAATCCACATGCATGAAGAAGAAAATCGATCATATGGCACAGGTACTTCAACAAAACAACTTTGGAAACTTCATTCCATAAGGAGCCAAGAAGAAGAAGAATAAAGAAGACCATGTGTCTAAGAAAGGTAATCATCATCTCTTGTTGCAATTTATTCCTCATATGATTCATGGATTATAGATTTTGGCACATCACATCATATGGCAAGGAAAGAGTAAGTTTTTACTTCTTTGAGCTCATGGTCATGACTCCCTATTCTCATGGGGGATGATACTCTAGTAGTAGTAACAGGAGAGGGAAGAGTGGAACTCCCTAATTGAAGTTTTTAGAATGTTTTACATGCTCAAAATATTTCTATGAATCTTCTCTCAACTTATCAGATCACCCAGAAAGGTAAAAATGTTGAATTTACATCAAATTTAGTTTATGTACTTAATATGCATGACAATTCCATTATTGCAATTGGCGAGGTGGATCACAAATAAAAGTTGTTTAAGTCCAATAAGTTTGCTGATGATGACTACTCTTTTCTACTTACACATAAGGAGAGTACTTTGCATTCACCTCTGATGCAACATGCATATACTCTTATGCTTCCATTAGTTCCAAACATTAGAGATGATTCCATACAATCAAATTCTATACATTGAAATAATCAGGAAGTACATCTAGATAAGAAGCTAGCGTCGAAGCTTTAGCAGATGCCAAAGACGGAATAATTCACACTTCAGGAAACACGTGTCCTTGTAAGGAATCCATTAGTTTGATGAGGACTCTATCTCAACATGAGGAGCCCTCTCATGTACTTTCATATTTTGAAATAGTGATGCCCTTGCATTGCTATATGGTTCAATCTTTTGATCTGCATCTCTACAGTGAGGCCTTGATAAATCCTTTATGGGAAGAAGACATGAAGAAGGACTATGAATCGCTCCTAAATAATCATACTTGGGATCTGGTTCCACTTCCACCAAAAATGAATACTTTTAGGTGCATATGGGTCCACAGGATCAAGAGGTACAAGGTTAGATAGTTTTCCAAAGGACTTCATCAGGTCCATAAATATTTATACATATTCACGAAGACTTTTAGTGAGAAGAAGTTTCAAAATTTGTGGGAACATCTTGGAGTGAAGAACACAATTTCCTAGCAACTACCTTTTCTTATTTTGGTGCATTGTCTTTCGAGGAGGGGTTTTGTTCCCCATGGTTTTCTCTCTTTCCTCATTTTTATTCAGTCTTTATTAGTTGCATTGTACATGAGTACCTAATATGGCCTAGTATCCAGAACTCATTTTTACTCCATAGTGGTGTTATGGGGCGGTGTTGGAGAAATTTATATTTTCGACACGCTAGTTCAATGGGATTTAACTGACTATTTCTATTTTAGACTTTCTATTTAGACTGACACTATTATGCATGCATGCATTCCTAAGGAAATCTAACTTCTTGATTTCTTTTCTTAATTATGAAATGTTATTTCCTATAT
The DNA here is from genome assembly GCA_000966675.3 of Picea glauca. Lineage (NCBI taxonomy): Eukaryota > Viridiplantae > Streptophyta > Pinopsida > Pinales > Pinaceae > Picea > Picea glauca. The sequence goes on from JZKD02S1665257.1 coordinate 89,679, forward strand.
ATGAGTGTATTCCACTCATTCATTGCATCATATTGATCAGCATATATGTATCAATCATCATCACAATGATCATCATTGATTAGCTCATTGAAGAAGTGTGAATATATTTTCTCATTATTCCATATTGAATCTCTCATCCTTTCTTGATAAGCTTTGTTTGTACTTGCTTTAGCTAGGTATCCTATGTAGGTTTTGATGAAACATTGACGATACAAGTTTCTGAGATCTGGAGGGTCTTGATGACCTCTTTTGATAATGAAGGTTGAATGTCAGATACACTATTCAATGAGTAAAAAAAAATCTTTTGATCCGACAACTGAGGATCTACAATCTTGTGATCGATGACTGGGATCAAAGGGGACCAAACCAAAATCATACTACCCAACAATGGTTCCAGACATAAACCTTTCTAATCTAAGTCTAACACTTTTCATCCTTCATGGCACTATTACAACGACCTCACATGACACATCATCATGATGTCCTCCTCCTCCTCCTCCTCCTCTCTCTCTCTCTCTCTCTCTCTCTCTCTCTCTCTCTCTCTCTCTTATTTACAACGTAAAAGGTGTGGAACCTTTCCCTAGAACCCTATCCATTCGGGTATCTGAGACCTTAACAAGAGCTGATCATTTGAACAAGCTAGATTCATGGATATCCCAATATCCAAGATTCATAGCCTCTTGTGCAACATTCTATGAATGAAATAAAAGGAAGGGAGAGGTTGGATACCAAATTTTCATTTTGATCTTCCAACTTCGAATAGGATTTTGAATAGTCTCCTATACTAGGCCATGGAAACGATCTCTCTTCTCGAATCTACTCAATCACATCACCATTTTCATAATAATTCATAGACCTCAAGCTTGACCCACTCGGACATTTGAGATAGAACAAATTATTAGAGAAGTAACCTTGCAACTTAGGTTATAACTCAAGCTACCAATCTCTCTCTCTCTAGGTTTTCAAGATGTATATCACTAAAGACCCATGTGTTCAAGAAACTATTAAACAATTGAAGGAACACGAGGATGAGTGACCAAGGGGGAATCAGTACAAACTGATATCACAAAGTCAACAACTATATACTCACATAGTCTTCCACAAAAATTTAACTCATAATTCCTTCCACAGTGTTTAGGTAATTCAGATGGGGTCTATCATTAAATATTCATGAAAGCTGCATTATATGTTGAAAGGAGAACAACTAGGAAATCAGTCTATTTTACTTGTAGGAAGTGGGAATCATATATCTATTCATTATATTCTCCTTTACAGAGAGATAATAAGCTCTAAATAAACATTGTGCATGAAGAAATAACTAATTGAGTATGCCTTTCATCCTTTACATAATTACTTATTAACCATGCAATTCACAGTTTAAATACACACAATATGATTATACAAATTTAAAACATAATAGAGAGTACAATAAAGACCTATTTGTTTATAAGTTGTTAACCAAACCAACTAACCAAGGGTGTATGCATTTCCACCCAACCATAGGATTAACTATACTTGAAGTTTCTACAACATGCCACCCCCATGCCAGGAAATGATACCACCAAGGAAGCTTCAATATTTATAGGGAAGACTTAAGAAAATGAAGGCCATTCTCCTTCATAATTAGTACACGACATATTGGTTTCTTATGACCCACCTAGAGCAGGGCTTCCATGAATTCCCAAGATGTGTTTCTAGTTCAGTTCAAGCACACATGGCGGTCTCTCACTTCCTCTGTAGTTATTCAAATCCCTCCCTTCTAACTGCCACTTCTCTCCTAGTAGACATTCCATTCACAACCCCCTCTTTCTCAGGTCGAGTCCCCAATTTTCTATATTTTCTCCCATATTATAGTCCCCAACTTCCACGTGAAGATGTCCCTTTCCCCCTTGTGTGTTCCCATGATTATCTCCTGTTAGAGGAACTCGTGGGTCAACTCCAAAAAATAGGTGGGTACTCTATTGTACCTTAGGCTAACAATATTCAACTATCCTAGTCATCCTCCATGCTTCCATTAAGGTGGAAAGTTGGTTGCTCAACTACTAGGCTTCTCCCATATTATAGTCCCCAACTTCCACATGAATATGTCCCTTTCCCCCTTGTGTGTTCCCATGATTATCTCTTGTTAGAGGAACTCGTGGGTCAACTCCAAAAAAGAGGTGGGTACTCTATTGTACCTTATCCTAACAATATTCAACTATCCTAGTCATCCTCCATGCTTCCATTAAGGTGGAAAGTTGGTTGCTCAACTACTAGGCTTCTCTGCATTAACTGATTTTTGGGAAAAAGGGAAAAGGCAGAAATAAATCAAGAAAATATATCTTTGGTAGGTAAAGTAACTTCCCCCAACCCTCACTAGATTTCCTCTTGTTGTATCATGGCCAATACGTCAAGGCTTCACCCTTGAGTTAGCTTGTTGGCAATTTTTCATTAAACATAAATGTAAATACATTGTCTTTTAGCCATAGTATTTAAGTTATAACTTATAAGTACAAATTGGGGGAAAACAAGGTGTTACAGTGTTCTTTGCAAGAATGAATTTATCCAAACGTTTCCATATATATATATATATATATATATATATATATATATATATATATATATATATATATAT
>JZKD02S1665268.1:47367-61406 GCA_000966675.3 Picea glauca
TTTGTAAAATAAATCATCATCTTCTCTTTCACATAGAATTTTTGATATAAAAAAACGGACTGTGGAAGGAGGAGGTGAATCTGGCCATAAATTTTTACCAAAATCCAAAAAAGTGTCATAATACAACTTAAACTCTACATGATAATGACAACAACACGTGTCACGGATAGTGATGGGTCTAATAAACCATGGTTTTTGTTGCACAAATGTATTTATGGAAAATTTAGCTTCTTTGTGTTCTTCTTTGAACTTATTAAACAACTCTATTTGTGTCATTGGGAATATATGTTTCAGATTTTCTTCATATTGATTTTGTGATATTCTTCAATGCAACACATCCCTTGTATGTGGTGAAACATGATATTCTTCCAACCAACAATTACGAGCCAATTCTTTAACATTTTCTGCAAGTCTATCTTTGTAGGGTTGTCTATAAATCATTGTCCAATAAGACAATTCACCATTTAAATCTATTTGGAAACAAAATTTTCTATGTTTGTGCAATGTTTTTCTTGACGTTTCCAAAGTTTTTTCCATGCTTAGTGTCAAACGATGTTTTATATTGCTTTCTAAAACAATTGTTGTTTGTAACGTTTTACGTGCAACACAAACATCTTATTTTCGAGATTTTCCAAAATCTTTTAATACACTAATTATATTGTTAAAGACATTATGTTGTACCTTTATATCATTTTTCGACTTTTGAATACCCATTAATGATGTAGCTTCTTTTAACTTTCTTGACTTCAATCGAGAAAGTAAAAGTTGATCTTGTACTGTTACTGATTCATCTTTGAAATAAGCACTATAGATATTCTTAGTTCGATATCTTATATAATGCTTATCTTTTTTCTTTCCAAATTTGTCAGTATCAATGTTGATAGATTCTCCTACATATTTCAATTTAAATTTTATATTAAAAAACATAACCCGAACACAAATTCACTAAGTTATATATACTTAGGTGTTCATCTGGTATTAATCTTTAAATTTATGTACACATACCTATAGGTGATTCGTCTTCTGATTCAATTTCAGTTTCAATGTCTTCTTCGACATAATGAGACAAATCTATTTATGTTTTTTGAAAAACATCAAATTGTAATTACAATCAATTATATTATTTAGAATATTTTTAATTTGAATTCTATACTTTGAATTTTGTACTTTTTGAATACAGTCTCAATGTGTGCCATGTGCTTGATCATCATATGTGCATGCATACCTGGTTGAACTTATTCTTGTCGAAAATCTCTATTGACATTATCATCGTTTATTTCTTCAATATTTGCACTGTAACATCCCGCTTTGGTGCACTGAGAAAACTTATTCTTTGAGGACACTTGCTCGCAAGTGATCCAGACTATTTATGATATTAAAACAATTGTCCTTGATTATGATGCGTTATGATAGATGGAATGATGTTTTACTGCATTGATATAGACAGGTGCTATTGACTTGGTTTTATTGAGTGTGCAAGTTTTTGGACCTTGAGGATGCAGAGGCATCGACGAAACCCTTGGACTCCAGATCGAGTCAGGGAGCGTGCTATTATGGTTTGATTGTTTTACTATGATTTTAGTACATTTGATTAGATGATATGATGTGGACATGTCTGACATGATTTTTGATGATGTAGGTTGACGATAGCTTAGAAACCAAAATCACATATGAAGTAAAGGGGCCACACATGACTACCAGAGAGGTTGAGGGAGAGGTGTGGACAATAGCCCTGTGAAATCCTACTAGCACTCCCATCGTGGCTCAAACTATAGGTTAACGATTACCTAGTATGAGAGGACCCATGATGCCACGAGGGCAGACTGTGATAGTTGCTCACGATGAATCTAAGGCAGGGGCCTTATTCCTTAAAATCCCTTAGTCTCCCACAAGTTCACCTGACAGAGTGTTGACTCCAGGGGTTATTGATGTATACCAGTCAGTCAAGAATCTAGTGGCACCCTTGGAGCATGTGATGCATCCTGAAGGGCACGTCGTGCAAAATAAACAAAAGAGGCGAGTGGCACCCTTGGAGCACGTAGTGCATCCTGAAGGGAACGTCGCACTGATGATGATAAAGTAAAAAACCTAGATGGCCCTAAGACAATCAACACTTTAAGAAAATTTAAAACAACTCCCCTGATTAAATGTTGCCCAGGTTAGAATCTATGTCCTAAGTCTAAAAACTTCGCTAGGGGTAAGGTTTTGTCTACCCTTGAGAAAAAATATATATAAAGTTATAATAATAAAATTTAAAATAAAAAACCCTTATGTAATAATTTGGGCTTCATAAATTTTGGAGTAAAATGAAGAGAGTAAGAAATTAAATAAAATCGGTGGATAAAAAATATATATATATAAAGAAGAAATTAATTATTTTTAACTTTTGATAATGTTGAATTAATAATAAAAGGGAAAAGGGGTTAAATTTCAACTGTCATTTTTATCTCTAATAAAAAGGGGAAAGAGGGAAATTATAAAATTTAGGAAACTAGGGGATGGAGGTAACATAAAAAGGGAAAGAGGGGAGCTTATGGTAAAAACAAAGAGGTCAACTTAGTAAAAAATATGCAATTAAGAACCTTCTAAATTGAACTAAATTAGCAACTTCATTATAGGGAAAGTCTTTAAAACCTTTAAGGGAATATAGGGACACCTAGGAGTAAATTTAGGAGTAACTCTAGGTGGGTGAGGGAAATAAGACAATTTAATAAATTAAAAAAAATAATTATTGGAGGAATGTGGGGAATGAATGACACTTGTATGATGGAGATTTTTTAGAAGATTTTTATTTAAAACTTAAATTAAATGATATTAGGGAAATACTTGAAGTTATAAAACTCTATAAAATAGAGGAAAGAGGAGGAAGAAGGAGGATCGGTTGTTAGTGTAACGTTACGCTACCGGATTAGAAACTTGACTAATTTACTTGTGGGGAGTTGGGATTTCCTAGCCCAGAGAGGAGTATTAGCTCGACCTTGCGAGGCGAGATGGGAGCTAGACGTACCCTTTGGAGAGTGTGTGGCCCCTTTGTAGCTCGAGGGGCTAAAGGGGGAGTAGAGTACCCCTAGCATTGACTGGGAGGTACCGATGTAGTCTTGACGGTCGGTGAGCGGGAGCAGCACGGAGTGCATGGACAACACTCGGGGAAGGCGAAAAGGCAACGGTATGTTTCTTGTTGAATGATAAGATGTTGTAGGAATTATGAATTAGTTCTGCATTGTGTAGTGGGTAGGTAAACTACTTGTTTGTCTTTCCCCTGATGCGTTGAACTGACCATGTTAAATTTATTAAAAGTCAAAATTGACTTATGTTTATTACCATTCCAGTGGCAGCGATTGAGTGACAGAGAATTTAGATATAATGATGTGTGGCATGGGTATTCTGGCCCAAAAGATATAACTTCATGTCTGTATTTTTATTTTTATGTTTGGTATTCTAGTGTTGGGAAACCATTGGATTCTTGTCTGCATCTTCATGTTTGCATCCTGAGTTGTGTATTGCTTGCACCCATGCATATCTGAGTTCATGGATAGATCGCCCTTGTTGTAAAGCCTGGAACAAAAATGAAGTGATTGAGTCTGTCGCGTTGATGCAATCCAATTAAATTATAAGTCTGCGTAAGGTGTACACCTGTACGTCTGCATTCAAGGTTAGATAGTGAATGTTGTAAATATAGAAACGAAATAAATTGAAATGGGTTATTGTGATCTAATGTTGGCGGTGTTGTTTTCATTTTGGAGGTTTCCTCCTTCTTTCTGTGGTTCATCGAGCCTGAGCCCACCTTTGCCTGCATTTTATTTTATCCTGTTATTACGAGTTCTTGTTGGAATGTGTGTTGTTTCCATCCTGGAGTTGTTATCTCCCTTTTCTTCTTGGCCAAACGCACACAGTGCTCGTGCCTAATAATTTCGGAAGCACTTTTATTTTGTTAAGGAACCATAATGGTGAAAAGCCTACTTGTACTTCATCAACATAATACTCCTATTATTATTAGTAGGTCATGACTGCTATAGGTTTTAGGGGAGCTATCTCTACTTCTTCTTACCGTGGTGCCCTCCTGCAGATTGGAACAATAATGGATCCTTTTGGTCACTGTCGGGCATGATTTTATGAGGTTCTTTGTTCTTTAGACATCCTCTTTCTTATTGAGACCCATGTAAGCCCTGTCCATCAACTTCCTTATAGAAGTTTCTCACTGGATGTCCGCTTGCTGATAGGAGACAAGCACGCAATGCCATCTCTGATCTCTTCCATTACAACTGCCTCCACTCAACATTCCGTAGAGAAACTTTCACCCTAGAAGGAGGTGTAAGTCGAGCCTAGAATTCAAGATCCTATAACCTACATAACTACGCATGAGTTATTTCAATATGAGTGTTACTGGCCTGAATGACTTCTAGGGACAGTTGATCAGTCCTTAAAAAGGTTAATTACAGTTCACCTTTTGCCTTCAGATGAACTAGAACAATGAATACTATTCATTTGGACAACATATAAAAATTAAATTTCCCTTCTAGAATGCATGTATAGCGAGTTGTTATCCCATGGCTGAAAACCCTCGCTCCTTTACTCCGTAGAATTACACTATTAAATTAGTGTATTGTTATATGGAATTCGTTCCACAATTTTATCTTTTTATTTCAATTTTTTTTATATACATACATTTAAACCTTCGGGGCCTTAGAGTTTTTAGCGTTGAATATTTACTTTACTATCTATTTTTCTTATTCACAGCCACTCCTTACCATGCGACATCCACCTCATGCCTTTATGAATGGATTTGACGAATGCATGAACCCGTTATATCGGGACACCAACTGTGACTCCCACATTAAGTGGTGAACCTTTTAATCCTGACAACTCTATTAATCTGGCAATGATATTTTTGGTTTGATAGCGTTGTTTAATAGAATTCCAGTACATGGATTAGAGTAAAGTGAATTCCCTTAACCCTTAACGACTTTCATTTCTGCCTTGAACGACTCTCCCTTGACAACCGCCTTCACTTACCCATTTCCTGACTTTAGTTTCTAATTTTAAAAGAGAGTTGAAAAAGGATGCCCTTTTTTTAATATTAAAATTTGAGATGAAGGAAGGTATTTACTTCCTTCGATAAGCTCTTTCCTTTGTTCGATTTGGCAAGTATCATCTCGAGTGCAATCATATTTTCTCTTGTGCAAACATTTGTTTCCCATGACTTTTATAGTTATCTATACAATATATGTTCAACAAAGACTTCACCTTGAAAAGATGCTCAACATTTATCTTTCAACATATAAATTGTTATTCCAATAAAAATTTGAACAACCATCATTTACCTTATTCAACAAAAATAAAAAAGATAATTCGAAACTTTGTTTAAGTGCTATAGAAATCCACCACGTATCGATATCGATCTTCCAGTTAAGCCTATCGAACAGAGGAAAGAAATAAAGAAAGAAAAGAATACAAAGCTGCAATCAGTAATAGAAATGCTTTGAAATCCCTATCTTCGAGCTTATATCTCTTTGTCTCTTTGATGAATTGTGTTAAATGTGCTAGTCCGAAAGCCTATTTATACAATTTGGCACGAAAAAAAATGATACGACGTGTCGTTTCATTTTTTCTGGTGATCGAAATTCTTTTGACAGTCTTTCGGCCAAAAGAATAGTTTTTCGACCAAAAGAATTGTTTTTCGGCCGAAAGACTTGGAAACCTTTCAATTTTGACGGTTTCTGTTAGATTTTAGTCTTTTTTCCGAAATATTATTTCGACCGAAAAAAGGAAATTTGGACTGAAAGCTAAAACCAGAGTACTACCCCAAGATTAACTGAACTTCGGAGGGTGTGGACTCTTGCAAATACAAAGAATTTGGTTTTGAAAATGACACCAGCATTTCGAAAAATGAATCTACCTTCAATACCAATAATTTGTTTTCATTTTCTTTATTTTTATCTAATTTTTTTTTTTTTTTTTTTTAAATCACTACATAATATTTTCAGCAGACATTATGATTCAGTGAAATGAAATATCGGTATCTCTAAAAATATATAGTGAAAAATTTGGAAAAAAATATATTCATAATCCCTAAATTGTTCTTTTCAAATGGGTATATTTAGATTTTAGTTTTAAGTAAAAATTAAGATAGATACAACGTGTAGAAAAACATGTGTTTAAAATCTGCAACATTTTCATCTTGGTCAACTTAAAAAAATTCTAGAAATTATAATGTTCATCCGTTAGATTCAAAATTATAGTCAGAATAAAATAGAGTCTCTGTAGATTGTTTCAGTATATTTCGTTTCTTAAAAACATAAGTTTAATAATAGATACATTGTTGTAGAAATAAGTATCTCATTATCATTCATTTCATGTTTAAGAAACATACTGTTAAACAATGGTCAAATTGACATATCAAATCGTGATAAAAAAAATGAAAAATAGTCATTGGAAAGCTAACACAATTCTTCACAAGTTTTTGTTTTTACTGTAAAGTGAAATTCTAAATAAAAATAATAATTTGTATGTCGAAAGTTGAATAACTTGTGAAAATACAATTTTTTTTCTCATAAAACAAGCAAAAGTGTAACTCATCTTCATGATTTCACCCAGCCTCTCTAGTGAGTTACAGAGAGAGATAGAGTAAATATAAAAGTTTTTAATAACTTTTATTCTAAAAATCAAAGGCAATACACCCTATCCTATCCTTCTCATAGAAATAAGTCTTTCCTCCATGGAGATCATGGCTATGACTAGGTACCTAATGTATAAGAGCAAGATAAATGGCATGGAAGACAAGAGGCTTCTTAATATTGGTTCAAATTCTAGTAAAAGCCACATGTGGCTGAAACGAAGTTGACATAAAGATGTCAAGTCTTGGCTAAATCATTGGGGAATAAAGAAAGAGGTCACTCTGCAAAATAACAATAATATTAAAAATATTATTACATCTAAATTTAAGGAGAAATTGTGGTATGATAAAGAATTAGAGGATATAAACTTAAGATACTATAATAAGGTGATGAAATCTTATCTACAATATCAAAAGTCAATCAACATTGCTAAAATAAGAGCAAACTCACATGAGATCCATATTCAAATAGGGTGTTGGACAATTCTTAAAACATTGTGTATCGAAATAATTTATCATTTTTCTGACACTAAGAGAATTGAATGAAAAACAATTTCACTTAGAATATCCTATGTACACCCACATTAGATCACAATTTCAAAAGATTTGTTACAATATTGACCTTCCTAAACTTTTAACTTATCAAAACTATGGTGATTTATGAATGCTTTTCTTAAATATTTTCGAGCATAAAAATAAAAGTATAAAGCAAACCAATAATCCAAATTTGGTCCTAATGAACATTAACCACCATCACTTCCACCAACATCGTTAGTTCAATTGTTATTCCTAAATAATTATTATTCACATTTTTTTTAATTATTATAAATTATTTACTTGAAAATAAATATCACTATTATACATATGTTTACACAAAGGGATAGTATCGAGGAAAAAAAATAGAAAGGTCCAACTTTAATTAAGTAGGAGAGAAATTAGTTTTGAAAAAAATTACAAAATGTAATTGATAATCTTTTAAAAAACCTCATGCTTATTAATAAAAAAAAATCAATTAAACAAATACATCGTCTATTGTAACCATCTAACGTTAATACCAATTCGAAACCCTCAAATATATGTAAATAATTAATAAAATCAAAGTTAATTATTTATGTAAAATGTATATGTAAAAACCTTTTATATAAATTTAAATAACTTTATTAAATTTATAATTTGATTTTTATTAAATAAATAATATTAAAATTAAAATAGATACAAAATTATTATTTATTATTATTTATTTTTTTATAAATTCTATTGGAGTTTAAAAACTTGTCAAATTTTTGAAGTGTAAATATTTTTTTTAAATTCCTTTATAATTTGTATGTAAAAAATTTAAATTTTGTAAGTTTTTTTACAATTTATATTTATATGTTAAAAATTTACTACAATTTCTTTTTATAATCAAATTAATATACTTATATTAAGAAAATAAGGAGAATTAACAACAAAATATTTTTGTCGGCCTATTTCTAGGGACACAAGACCAACAATAGTGGATGAGACTATCAATTCATAGAGTTTGAGTCAAGTTATGAATTACATTAAAACTTATAAAATTGTAAAGACAAGTTGAGGGCCTAATTTTCTTTGTATAGTTAGCCATATAAGTCATGTAAAGGTTGTTATAGAGACTAAAAATTCTAGACATTAAGAGAGTTAGGTTAAAGAGAGGCCACCTTCCTTCCCAAGGTGCTCTTGAAGTTGGGGCATAGGGTGACTTTCAATGAAAGCAATAGGTTGTTGGGCATGGGATGAGAGAGTGGTCCTTATCTCTTGGAGTTGTTTAACCTCTTCTAATTTGGTGAGTATTTCCTCTAGATCCTCGTCTCTATCCTGGAAAAACGTTCCATAAAGGTTTTAATTTTTCAATACAGGTAGAAAATCCTCTAGTACTTGGTATCCCTTTCCTTGGAGCTTCTCGGATATGGAATCTAGTTGCCAATATCAGTGTCAATTTCCAATTTGTGAATGTTATGTTCGTTATTCCAGACAAATTTCCTCTTCAATATTTTCCATCTCCTCTTGAATTTGATGAGTGACTTATTCCATGTATTCATGTAGACTAGGTAGAGCTTCTAGCGTCACTCTAGGACTGTTTGACTCTAAACTAGAATTATGGGAGGTAGAGGAGGGTTCTCATTCATGGCTTCCAAGAACCTCCTCATCCAACACATCTCTTAAATTCATGTTGAATGATATGTCACCCAACGTACCTCCCATTTGTCTTGTGTGTGAGTTGGGAACCTACATGAAGTATCTACCACAACTTCCTGCCTCCGCATCAACTCCTCAGAGAAAAAACTTTACTATAATTATCATTAAATACAAACATATATATATATATATATATATATATATATATTTGAAAGAAAATATGAATTTTTATAATTTGATTTATATTAAATTAAAATTATATATATATATATATATATATATATAAATTATTTATTAAAAGAGAAAATACACTATTTAGAAATAAAATAATATTAGAAAATCAAAATTTTAAGTGTATATCTGCATGTAACCAAATATTACACATGAAACAAGTCAATTTGTCTTAATATGTACTCAGAGAAAATGTATACTCATGTCAAAGATGAGAAATAGTATGTATATATATGTGTGTACGAGACTCCCTTCGTCCAACGATTTTACTGCTAAAGCTTAAGGATGTATACATACCCTACCGCCTTTGGATATGAACATGTGACCTCTTAGGAGGAAACACATGTTCTTAACCATTAGGCCCAAGAGATCTAAATATTCTACCGATCAAAAGATACTAAGAAGCACAGACTTCCAAGTCAAGTCACGCCTTGGGATGTTAGGTGATGGTTATCTAAAATTAGACTTTGAAATCAAGTTATGTATTATATTATTAGAGAGTTTGGACATCCATTTTTAGATTTATTTTTTTCCAGAAAAGTAATTGCCTTGCTATTCAATTTCTATTTGAATTCAATTGAGATCAACTTATAAAGCTCTAAATATTCTACCGATCAAAATATACTAAGAAGCATAGACTTCCAAGTCAGGTCACGCCTTGGAACCTTAGGCGATGGTTATCTAAAATTAGACCTTGAAATCAAGTTATGTATTATATTATTAGAGAGTTTGGAGATCCATTTTCAGATTTATTTTTTTCTGGAAAAGTAATTTCCTTGCTATTCAATTTCTATTTGAATTCAATTGAGATTCACTTAAAAATCCTTATTCACAGGGACATGATCCAGTTACATAACAAATTTTAGTGTGTAGGGAATCCTACCAAACTGTCCTGTTGTCGGTGGTGCTTGGAATGCATTTCTGAGATCATTTTCTATGCCACGTTGCACGTACCTTCATGTCGGTGGTTTCCCATTTGGTCACCACCATTTTTCAGTGGAGTAAGCTAACTCGGGAGAAAACATACCCATTTTTCAGGTAAAAAATGGGCCTAAATACGACCAGGCTTTTAGGGGTAGCCTGAGTTTTAGATGGATCAAAGTTCAATGCATTTCATAACCTTGCTCGAGGGTTGTTTTTCCATTTTAAACCAACCCAGATGCTCATAAAATTAATGAGAATTATGGATTGGTTGAAAATTTAAAACCGCACCGCTGGAAAACCTACCAGAAAAGTAACTCGGGAGGGAAGATTGCTCCCAATTTAACCTACTCCTTTTTCAGTCGCCCAAGTTAGTCCATCTACCCATTGCACGTAACACATTTCTGACACAATTTTCTATGCATACTTTCAACTAGCTTCGTGTTGGTGGGGTTTCTCATTACGTTGTCACCACTTTTCAATTATAAAAGTCAGTCCATAGTCATGCAAACTGTTAATATGTATTTTGCAGTGGAGCATTTAATTTATATAAGCTAGTGATGTAGATATATCATCTTGCAAACTGTCAATATATACTTTGCAGTGGAACATTTAATATTATATAAGTTGGTGATGTAGATAAATCCTCCTATCTAAAACATTATTAGATTGTATTATATATATATCTCAGTATATACAACACATATAGCCTGAAATCATGGATGATTTTAGGGGCTAAATTTCTCTCATGGGCTAATTTTCCATGGTTTTTCCAAAACGAGATTCGTTATTTCCCAAATTCTATAGGATAAAATTATTTTACCTTAAAAATCGCCAAATTTTTATAAAAACTATATAAAATCCTTATAAATTTGAATATTTTTACAAAAATATTGCCAAACATTTCTAGTTGGCATATAAAGGATTAGTAAGATTCGCCAAAGTTTCTACATTTTAAAATAAATGTCCATCCTTATAATCATTACTGTTAAATTAAACTATATATATTTCAGTACATACAATACATTTTAATAACATTAAATACTTTGTGTCTAACACATATTATTTCCAATCCATCTTAATCTATCCAAACTATCAATGTGTACTATAACATAAAATATTTAATGTTATATAAATTAACATATATATTTTTCTATCTAAAATATCTTTAAATTAAATTATATATATGAAAACATATAAAATACATATAATAATAAATGCTTTGCTATGGAATGTATATTATTTACAATGTGTAAATGAATACACATTACATTTTAAAATCCAATATATCAATATTAATTTTAAATTTTAATATTATTTAATATTAAATAATATTTCAATATTATTTCCAATCCATCTTATTCTATTCAAGCTATCAATATGTACTCAAAAAAAAATTAATGTTATATAAATTGACATATTTTCTATCTAAACTATTTTTAAAATAAATTATGTATATACAAACATATAAAATACATATAATAATAAATGTTTTGATATAAAATGCATATAATAATAAATGCTTTGATATAAAATACATATAATAATAAATGCTTTATGCTTTGTTATGAAATGCATATTATTTACAATGTGTAAATGAATACACATTACATTTTAAAAAAATCATTTGATACACTTATTTTCATCTACCGATGGTTGGTGTTCCATTGGATGTCAACCATTTTTCACATGCTTTTCCATTCGGTGCCAACCATTTTTCAATTGCTCCATTTAGTCCATCCACACATTCTAAATAATAACTCTTTTTCATCTAGTCCACCTTCATGGAAGCCGTGTATGTACTACTCTATGTATATACATACATTGCTCACAACAATCACGTTTATAAAAAAATCTGTAAAGTTAGCATAGGCTATGTGAACAAGTCACTAAATCTTACTACTAGTCACTAGGATAACTTATGGTCGACAAAAGCAATTATGTACTTTTTTGAACAAACCACCTATTAAATAACAAAATATATATATATATAATCCTTTCACAACAATCATCTTTATAAACCATGTTTATAAACCAAGTATTAAATAATAAGAATATATATATATATATATAAAAACCTTCCAAAACAATCATGTTTATAAATTTCGTTATATAAAAAATTGAATAGAGTCAACATGTCCATGTGAACTCATGGTGCAAAAATTTGAAGGAAAATCTGTATACAAAGGGATTGGACTCTTAGGATTTGATATTGTGATTACTCAATATTATATTGAGAATAGCCAAATGTTTTGAAGGTTAGTACACTCGAGATAATAAAAAATAAATAATTAGATTTTTTTAAGTTAATTTTTTTTTTAATTAGATTTTTTTTAATGAAGAAGAATAAATTTTTAATGATTAATTTTTTTATTATTTAATATGAAAATTAATATATGACACAAAATTAAATGATTAGAAAAATTACATATTAATTAATTTCATTTTTCTTAATGTTTAATATATCCACGTTTAACCCCGGATGGGGTGCCACCTGTTCAAAAGCGTACATGCGGAGTAAGTTACCTAATGGCGACCGCAGGCGCCATCACTCCACAGCACATCTGAGTAATGGCTCGCTCCGGCAACATCTCGATGAAGAGCCCGTTCGCGCGAGAGACAGGTACCATGCTGCAGCGCACTAGCGTTCCTGCATTAATGGTGTTAATGTTTGGCATGATGAAGGTTTTAATGGTGATAAAATATATGGATGGAGGGCACTTTCACTCCGCTCATTTCATTCTGCTTGCACAGTCTTGCCGACGCCAAGCAAAAGCTGCAAACATAACTTGCATGCAGGAACTGATATCCACTGCCCTGCTAATGTCGCTCTGCCCCACACTCGAACAGGAGAAGCTGGTCATCATGCCTCGGCTTCGAGGCAAACCGCGTCGCGGAGCAGCCTGGTACAGGGCCGCTTCTCACAGGAAATACCTCCAGCGTTTCGAGAAGGTTCTTGCATTGGCTTCCACTCGAAGGAGAAAGCGCGCACGACGATCAGCCATGGCAATGGTGGAACCACCTCCCGTGGCACACCACGCCGAGCACACAGAGCAAAAGGAAACGCTCAAGCAGCAACCCAACGCAGCAGAGGAAGAACACTACCCGCATTGCATCATTGAGGAGGAGATTCCGCAAAGCACCACACCGGAACCGGGAACAAAACATGACACACTGCCACCAACACAGGAAGGCACCAGAGCAGACATAGCGCAGCAATCGACCGCAGACACAGAAGGGAAACCAACCAAGAAGGTGTCGGTTAAGGAGGAAACGATGAGCCCAGCCACTGGTGAGGAATACGAGCACCCATCTCTAGTCTTCAAGCTGCGCAACATGCTTGATGACCTGAACTTTCGAGTGGCGAGCACGAACCAAAGAATCGACATGCTTCTCAGTGCACTCTCGACAACGACACCCAAGCAGCAATGTCCCACCTGCGCAAAGGAGTTCTGGATCCCAGCTAGATGGCGCCAAGCGGACTACAAGCAAGCGAGCCCTGGTCCTGGTTAGGTTTTTTTCCTGTTATGTCATATCACCCCAGTAGATATATAGAACTCCTGCATGCTAGTAAGGAGAACTCTTCTAAGAATAAATGGCATTGCCACCCTGGTTTCCCTCGGGCAGGGTGGGCAAAGGAAGTTTTGTTAAACATTTGGCAAATGACTTCAGGAACCGAGCTGTCCTGGTTTCCTAATCAGGCAGGACAGCTGGAGCTTCCACATACCACTGTACACAACAGTTTTCTGATAATATAGAAGGCACCACCTCTTTATTTACAAAAAAAAAAAAAATATCCACATTTAAGATGGATTTAATGTATGATGATATTAGTGGTATTTATATTACACATCTACTTCATATTGGATACATGTACTTTATATTGAGCTATAGTGTATTGGTTTAGATTAGTAAATGAGAAAAAAAAAAAATTGGGTACTATTCAAGCTAGATCCACTCTTAAAAGATAACTCAAAGTGCACCATAATATAGACAAGTTTCAAGCCAATTTGATCAATATCTATATTTTCTTACTTAGTATTACATATTGTTATGTGAAAATCATAATAGAATATATATTTACACCATGTTGCTAATGTTGACTCTTGATGAATTA
>JZKD02S1665268.1:71739-85270 GCA_000966675.3 Picea glauca
GGGGGGGTGAGAATTTTTGGGGCCCACTTTGGGAGGGGTTTGGGGGAAGTGGTCCCGAAGAGATATTTTTGGGAATATTTCCTTGTAAAATATTGTAATTTCTCAGTTGATATGGACCATGCATTATAAGGTCAATGATATGATAGTAGAAATTATGTTAGGTTTTTTCTTCCTAGAAGGAAACACTCTTTTAAGAGGGAATTGTATTATGAATGTGTATGTGAGTGAATATTGTATTCTAAGAGAGGGGACCATGATATAAATAAGAGGAAGTTACAACAAGTATGTTGTAGCTTGTGTCCCTTCATTTTCTAGATAATACTAAAGGAACGACCTGACAATTTCTCTGGTGGACATAGCTCACACTAGGTGAACCACATATATATGTGTCTCTATTGTATTGTGTATATTATATGTTTTATTTCTACATTTGTTTTATTTTATTACTCTGTGATCCCATTGTTTCTAACAATCATATGGCCGATGAGGCTTAAAATATATTCAATAATGTATAATTTTCATTAATTTCTCAAATTCCAAGTATGTTCTAAGAAACACGGTACAATGCTACATGAGAGGACTTAGGAAAATGAAAACAAAAAATCTTACAGGTATCCTTTTGAGAAAGTAAAAATTTGATGAGTGAAATATAATGATTTTCTCTCATGACACGTTAGTGCCAATGAAAACTTAGAAAAACAAAAATATGTGAACTTGGATGCCTTATTCAAGGTATTGTTACAATGAATTTGAAGATGGTGTAAAAAGATGAAATGTGTGAAATTGAATTATCATTCTGAATATGCAACATTTATTTATAGAAATTGTGAATAACTATGTGTAATTTGAGCTTTTCAAATAGTTGTATGTTATTTTTCGATCAAAATATAAGGTATATAACTTCATTTGTGTGGTTGTTGAGTACATTAAGAATGAAATTTACTTCCAAAATCTTCTATAATTGTAGAGAACCTATTTTTCTAGTGTGATGTAAATTTTTCAAAATTTATAATATGAATTTTATATTTTTTTAAATTATGGAAGGCAATATATCGTTGAAACTATAACACCTTTCGTTTGTGCATGATTTTTTTTCTGTTGTAGGTATCGGTCTTTTATAGTGTGACATATAACTCATTTGAAAAATGGTTAAGCTGACAAAAGGTCATAGTAGAAATAAAAGAGGTATATATTTTAGGATTTTGATATAGGTTAGTTGATAGACACTAACCTATATCAATATTTTCATTTTATCCTAAGTTTTAATTTAGGAAAAGTATAAAAGTCATTTAAATGAATTTTATTAACTTTTCATTTAGATTCCTTAAAAGAGACTTTTTGGAAATTAATAATTCACTAAAGTGAATTTATGGAGGCTTATAGAAGACTCAATAAAAGGTGAGTTACAGTGATAAAACAAGGTTGGCAGTGAAGGACATAAGAAATTGGGTGTTGAGATGATGAGTGAGGGCACTGATTGAGGAAGAGGAAGTCGATTTTGTAGAGTGAGGAAGGGATAATTAGCAACGGAGGAAGTGAGTTGACTGCAAGTCATTCCAATAGAAAAATAAGGACGAAAATGTTTGGCCTATTTTTCAGGGCCAAAAAAGCGGGGCCGAAAAAGTGGGTCCGGAAATACATGTTGGGTTTGCTAGAATTCTTTTGATCATCATCCTAGGTTTCTTGGGTTATGAATAGGACTTCTCCTCCATCATTATCTTCTTCATCACTCTCAGCTTAGGAGATGTCATCATTCTTGGAGTAGAATCTCTTTTTATTGTTGAGACTTCTCTTTTCATAGTAGTAGTTTTCAACAATATGTCCTATTCTACCACAATTAAATAATTTGAGAGGACACTTACCTTTGTATCTTCCACTTTGATATTTCTTCATCAAGGTCGTTATCCTTATATTTTGTCTTATTTATGGATTTAAAGGTTGCTTCATTGTTTGGCTAGTCACTTTCTGTGCTTGTTCTCATTTCATATACTATAAGAGATATATGTAATTCATCCATTTTCATTTTGGTCAAGACCCTAGTTTATTCAATGGTGGATACCTTAGCATCATACTTCAAGAGAAGTGATCTCAACGCCTTTTTTACAACCAAGGATTCATTGAGCTCTTCCCCTAATCCTCTAATAGCATTAACAACTTCATCAACTCTAATAAAATAGGTTGTAATATCTTCCTTTTCATCCATCTTCAAATTTTCAAATTATTATCTATCTCGTTGAAGCTTGACCTACTTAAATTTTGGATCACCTTCATAGATATTCTTAATCTTGTCCCATAACTCTTTAGTAGTGCTGCAACACATCACTTTTCTAGCAATTGTTGGTGCCAATACTCCTAGAATAACATGTATGTATTTTGAATTGCAACTCATAAGCTTATTCTCATTTGGGTCAGTTGGAGCATTATTTGGGATTACATAGCCATTTACAAATGAGTACCAAATGTCTACTCCAAAAGATGTTCGGTAAGTTTTCACTCTATCACTCCAGTATGCATAATTTCTTCCATCAAATCTTTGAATCCCATTTGAAATGTGTTCATGGTCACCCATCTCTGGTCAAGATTTTCCTTTCAGTGGTTAAATTTTTATGAAGGCAACTTGCTCTGATACCAATTGTTGATACTCAGAGGTGGGTGAATTAGTATCAAGTACAATCTGGAAAATGTTTCAACTTATAATTCAACCAGATTATATATTCAAATATATCCAATGAGCAATGAACAATAGTAGAAGAGTTACACCAATATACCAAAATACACCATGCATAATATATGAGAAGTAACCAATAGTTATTGTTCAAGGGAAGTAATGAATTCCAAAGGTAGCTACAAATTCCAAATATAAAGAGAGGGATAAACCTCCAAAAGGAAGATACAATCCTCCAATATCAAGAAAGGGTTGACCTCTCCATCCTTGCCCCTTCTTTCCACCCAATAATATATGAGAGATAATAAAAATTTACATTAAATCATCACCATCAACCAACCATCACATAGAATCTGATAATGTTTCCTGGGAATTCTTCAACTTCTACAATTATTCACTTCTTAGAACACTTTGATCTTGTAGATAATATAACTCAATGTATTTTCTGAAACTCCTCAAAGTTTCACTCCTTGAATCCTCCTAGAAAAGGAGTTATAGAGAAAATGGTAGACCTTATTCAATTCTGATTTATTCAGGAGAGAAAACTTGTACAGCATGCCCCACACTCAATTTTTAACATCATATTCTGAAATAGTTACACATGAAACTAAATCCTGTACTATTTCCAATGCAATTGGTCTCACTTCATTTTGATTCTCTATGAAGACGTTATGACTATTTTACCTAGAACACATGTTTATGACTAGCATCGAGACTAGTAAAAAACCTATCTTCCAGAGAGTGTATCTCCACAATTATAGTGAACAAAGAGATGAAATTTTTACCATAGATACCTAGATATCTCTTATCAATACCATACCAATTTTACCATCTGAATCATTCTAGAAATAAAATTATAACGAAAATGGTAAGATGACCTGTAATAACATACCTTAGAACACATCACCAAAATAATTCATCCTCCCTTGAAATCCGACCTTCTTTACTTCATATTTCCTCTTAAATTCGACTTGTATCTCCTTGTTCAATAAAAAACTTGTGTGTGTTGAAAAATCAATTTTTAATGAGATGTATTTATACCCTTTATGTCACTTCCTCTTAACATTAGGGATGACCCAACACTTTCTTATTTTGTAATTATTTTCTTTAATTAACTTCAGTGCCGACCCGTACTTCCTTCTTCAATTCATTTTGTCATCTTCAAAAATTCATTTATCGTCAACCATGAGGATCCATGTTACGTTCCACCTACCACCGAAAACAACATGATTTATACTATCCTTCCATGGTTGTTGTATATACAAGTGCATTTTACTTCATGTCCAAATACCTTCATCAATCTTGCAGTCCAAAACCAATGACTAGGGTTGACATCAATGACAACAACCAATCTTCCAACAGAACCAGCCACCGCCAATCACATAGCCACTTGGGAAAGATAATAATAGATGCATTTTATGGTTTAAATAATTAGAAGATGTATTTATATATAATCACTTGTTCGAAACCATTTTTATACATATTTATATGTCTCGTAATTAATTAAGCATCAACAATTCATTCAAGGAACATGTTATGAATTCATGGAAGTAAATCATTGGTACAAGTTGCTAAAAATGGAGAAATAATAGTTATATTATCTGAAGATATTTTTGAACTTATGCTTATACTTGGGGAGGTGAATCAGTATACGATACTTTTTTACTTTTTTTAACCATTCATCAATCATTCATTAGCTGAGAAACAATAAGCACATATAAGCTCAAATCACAATGCACATATTTTAATGTTGAAAACCTTGCGGGAGAAAACCTCAAAAAATTATCTTTATAAATGTCTATAAGAACCAACCTACTGGAGACACCAATCTCCTTAACTAGGCACCAACTCAGCAATATGTAGCAACCAACTTATTGAAGACAACAATATCCTCAAATGAGCACCGACTCAAAAAGATATAGACACCAACCTACTAGAGACACGAATCTCCTCAACTGAGCACCAACTCAATAATATATGTGTAGACACCAATACAATATATTCATACACATAATACTTCTAACTTCACCTACATGCTTCATTTCATAAACAATCCTTCAAACCCTAGAAAGCCTCATTGCATCTTTCCCATAATCTAATCATTGATATAAACATCCACTAATTACAACATCCATTAATAGAAACATCCACTAACGACAACATCAAAACCTAGAAATAGTGCACACGGAAGCATCACATACCTCCAATAATTCATAGTGCACCTTGAGAACAAGAAAGACCACAAGAAAATCCCTTACACTTATCTTGCACAACTTTATATCTCAAAAAGACACCCCATAATATTTAGCACACCTCATATCACTTCTACATACCTCGTATTTGAAATCTTGCTTGCTTACTTTAAAATTCTGCACATCTATATTGTATTTATAGTAATTTTGTTCCCACTTTTTGGGACAAACTGTAAATATTGGTTGAATCGACCTCAATTTTTTGGTTGGGTTGTCGAACAGAAAAAATCATATCTCATCATTCCTAGGGAGTTAGATGAAATGAAATATACCATTGGAAAGGTCTCAAAATAACAGTTTCAACAATATAACATGTGATCCTATTTGAGATAGGTATGTAGGTTAAAAACTCCTTCAAATATAGAGTATTCAAAGTGACCACAAAATCCAAAATTAATACTTTCAACAATCTCCATCTTGCAATCTTTTTTTTGGACATCTATAGGCTTGTAATATTTATCTCAGACATGTGTAGGATCCCCTTGTCTTTGACATCGATGAAAACAATATTTACAACAATCTCCCCCTTTGTCATTCATGTCAACCCTTATTCACTTATGTAATACTCCCTCTATCTACAACTCTCCTTGTGTTTGCAATTCTTCCTCTATATACAACTTCTCACCCTTTGAAATCAATGGAAAAGGTTTCCTCCCCTTTATCTTGTGCTTCCCTTTATTGAAAACATGGGAGGGATATCACTCCCATCCTCTGTTCCATACACTATTTTTTATTTTTTGACTTCATCAATTATGTATACATCACTTGAGGTTATATTTTCATTTACCACTAATCTTCCTAGAGTTGATTTCCTTATCTCACACCCTTTAGAATGAAATGTGAGATCACATCTTTGTTCACACATTTGACTGACACTTAGAATATTGTGATTTAACCCTTCAACATACAGGGAATTTTATGTCTTATTCTTTCCATTATCAATACTAACAGTACATTTTCAAACTATCCTTCCAAATCTATTATTTGCAAAAGCAACTCTGCCTCATTTTTCTTCCTTCAAGGTAAGAAACTTGGTCTGGTCCCATGTCATGTCTTTTGAGCATCCACTGTCAATGTACCATTGGTTTCTTCATTTTGAGCATAATGTGCAAGTCTGCATTTTTCCTTCCTATGTTCTTCTTTCTTCCTTTTCCACAACTTTGTGTATTATTCTTTATGTTTGACAAGAACATCTTCTTACTTATTTATTATTCTTCTTCTACAATCACATGTTATGTTCCCATAGTTATTTCACATATAACATTCATTATTGTAATCAAGTATGGGAGAAAATGAATTATAGTTTCTATAAACAAACCCACAAGAACTTCTAGTTTTGTTTCTCATATAATCATTCCTTGTGGTTTTATAAGAACTTTTTTTTATATCTCTTACATGATCACTTCATGCATAATATTTTCATTCTATTGATTATGACCAAAATTATTGCAAGAAAAACAATATCCAAGAAAGATATTTTGGTGCTAGTTTGTGAAAGGTATTCTTGGTGGAACATTTCTTTTGAATTCATTCTTGTAGGTAGAATCATATTTCTACTAGTCATCATTTATTTTCCTGCTACTACTTTCATTCTTGATGGAGCCTTTGATAATATTGGCATAGCTTTTATGTTTTTATTCATTTTCCTTTTATGATGGATTTGTGACCTTATTGCTTGCATCTCCCTTAGGGGTATTTTGATTTTCATCATAGCCAAGACCTGTTTTGATGAACGGTGACCAGTGGAATTGTTGGAATAGGCATGTTTGCAGAACATCATAGCAATCGAGGGAAAACAACACGCCACATTTTGAGGAAAATCAATGCGCATGACATGAATTGAGGAAATCAAACACAAATGTGGAGAAACCTATCCTAGTTAGGGTTAGGTTTTTGGGATGTATTGTAAGGGTTTTTGACCCATTTTTGTAATATAAATAAGGGATATGAGGCAGAGGATAGGAGTCAAATTGTTAATGGTATGAGTGTGACAAGTCTATGTTGGAGAACCTATTTTGGATTTTTTGGGATTGGAAGTATGTTTTGAGATATTTGGAGCTCGAATGAAGTCGAAGTAGGTGATGGTCAGGTCACAAGTTGTGGAGCTTGGTGTGATCCTGTTCCACCTCACTAATCGATCTTCTAATGTAATGTGTGCAATTATTTTTTATGAATAAGAATAAAGAAGCATAAGATATTTGTGGACATAGCCATAGGGGGTGAACCACAATAAATCCATGTGTGTAATGTGTTTTAATGTGTTATTAATTCTACAATTATAATTGAATGGTTAGATATATGAATGGATGATTTATTTACAATGCACACTAGATTAAATATGAAAATGAATGAATGAATATGGTGAATAGCATAATAGAATGCATGGTTAAGTAGAAATAATAATTAAAAAGAAAGAACATCCCCCAATCCCTTCCATGACTACAAACCTTTGTGTCCTGTAGTCCCCCATAAAATATCTCAGGTGAGACTAGGTTTTGCACTCTGTGCGTAGTGTATCCTTTTGGTTTACCAGAAGGGCCAATGGTGATAATGGTTATTTTGGAGAACTAAGGTATAACCTAGGTCATACCATAATTCCAACAAATGGTTCCATTTATGGATAGAACTCAGAAGGAGAGTCGGGAATGGGTTTGGTGAAGAAGATGCAGTGGTAGAAAGTGATGTTCAGGCCATGAAATCCTATGAAGAGAGATATTGAAAGATGCTTAGAGACAAAGAAGTTGGAGTTCACGTAGAAAGACAATAAGGGTTCTAGGTATACATCATGCTAGTACCTCTAGAGGTATGTGTTTATTGATCTGCATGAAGAATATTTTTGTTTCTTTCCACAATTATTACATGAATAGTTTTTAAGGTTGAAGGATACCCATCCGACTGATTGGATTAGACTAGTAGTGTGGACTGCTGAAAACATTGCACGGTTGGAAATAGTTAATAATAAATTCATGTGTGCGATAGATTTTTGGTTAGACATCATTATTGCAGGGTTTATCRCTAATTTTKTAGTTGATACAAYGAATTCATACACTGATACAGAGAGGGATTTMTTGAAGGGACCTAGAGGGAGGTATATTAGGTCTATTTACATGTCGATCAATATCATATTACATGATAAAGGTGTGATGACCATGGAATTAGATAACTAAATCACTCTGCGCACATSGTGGAACTAGGGGAGGCACTAATGAGGATATAAGAAATGGATAAGGATCTGKAGAGTAGCTAAAAGAAGGAGGAAATGGACCCCATCATGATGGATGATGAAAAAACTAGGGAAATCATAATAAATGTAGGTGTGAAGTGCAACGAACAACCCTAATAGTATAGGATGAATAATATGAAGAGCGTTGTAGTAGAGCGAGAGGGATTGGAAACGATGAGGAAGAGGTAGAGGATCTTCATGCCGCAGAGAATATTAAGGATATCTTGCATGCCACAAATGAGAGGAAAACTAGAAGGATCTCCATTCCATATCTAAATTAGTGTGGAATCCACAACTCCATGTGCGACTAACACAACTAAAAAAGCAAAATTATTTAACCAACAAGTGATTAGTGATAGAAGAACTTTTCCAGGACATGGGTCCAGTAGAAAAAGTGCAAGTAGAATTCAAGTATATACACCACGTGAAGGTGGTAGTTCAACAAATTTCACCGTGACAGGATAAGATCCAACCATCATGTTACCAAACTTCCAAGGGGATGGGTCAGATGACCCAGAAAAACATTTGTTCATATGTGAGAAGATATGGGAAACAAAGAAGATTACAGATGAAGATACAAATTTTGCGCAGTTAGAAATCACTTTTCGAGACCGCGCATTAGATTGGTACATGGGTCTCTCAATAAATAATCCAACGGGAACACCTACAACTATAGAAGATGTGAAGAGGTAGTTAGTAAATGAATTTTAGAAGCCAATTTCATAGGACAAGTTTATGAATGAAATGATAGAGATCAAACAAAAACTAAGAGAATCAGTCTTGAAAGTGGATTGGAAATTCAAAAGGTTAAAAGGTAAGTTAAAATACACTATTATTGATACACAATATAGGATTTTGTTTGTTAATTATTTGTTTACACACTTGAAGTATCCTTTGAGACAACATAAATTTGAAAGTCAGGGTGAGGCCCCACAGGAAGCCTTACAACAATAAGAAAACCAATACAAGCATATAGATCTAGTTGTGGACACGTTGAAGCGGGATATGAAGAACCTAACATTCCAGTTAAATCGGGATAAAGGAAAGGAGAAAAGAGAATATGTATGGTGTACAATGTGCAAGACATAAGGTCATAACAAGTGTGAGTGTCCATTATTTTAGCAGTATATTGGAGTGGGTATGCCAAACCCTTTAGATTCGAGAGGACCATGGTGTGATATTTTCAAAACAGATGTGCATGATCCCTATCATTTCCCCTTGATGCAGAAGTACCAGAAAATTTTGAAAAGTACATTTTGTAACTTTTGTAAGTAAATTGGACATAAAGACAAGGATTGTAGAACCTTGGAGATGATTAAAGAAAGGTTTGTAGATACATACAGGGTTCAGGATGAATATGTAACATGAAAATCTACACATGAACCCTAGTATAACACTGCGCAACAACCACAGTACAATCATGTGCAATAATTTTCAACACAACCATAGTATAATACACATAATTTTCAAGGGAAATAGAAGTATAACCCTGCACAACACTTCTCAACACCACAATAGTACAATAACCCGTAGTTGCAGTACCATCAAGGACGTCATTACACACTACGCGAAGACAATCAGGGCAATAAAGGAGGCTTGAGAGGAGAAGGTCATGGAGGCAGAGGATTTGGAGGAGGTCGAGGACTGGTAGTGTGTAATAAATGTAAAAAACTAGGGCACTATGAAAGAGACTACCTATAGCCACCTACGACATGTATGTACTATCACGTATCATACCATGAAACAGAGGATTGTCCAACACTAATTATAAAAATACAGGATAAGAGGAACCAAAATAATCAGAATGTGCAATGGATCAGGGTGGAAAAAGAGAAGAAGATGGGAAGAAGATTAACATAGTGACTAGAGGTGGAGCCAAGATAGGAGAAGATTCAACCAAGAAATATTAGGACATGTGTCAATGTATTAGTAAGAACATATTTCCTAAATAGAAGTTTGATGCATGGGAGGAGAAAGAGATATTCAAAGAAGCTAGACAAGAGATCTTGAAGGAAAACATTGTGTCCACTTTAGGAACAAATCCAATAAATGAGATATCAGTCTATGACATGACCTCATTATTTGATCAAACCAATCAAGAACAGTCTTAATAACAAGTAACTTAAGAAACTTTTTGGGAGCTTGTGTCAAATTGCTGAGTGGTAAAAAATCCTTACAAGTACTGCAGAATTTGTTAGAAAAGTGTAATCCCAGGGAAGAAAGGGTAAAAAGGGTAAATTATGGCTGAAAGAAGAGAAGAAATAATAGGGAATTCAACTTAAATGAAACATAGGAGATTTCAATATGGTGGATATTATACTAGACTTAAGATCTGAATTCAAATTTTTTTCCAAAGAAAAATTGGGAAGCCATGGGAGAACAAAAATTAGGGTATTCACCTATTCAATTGAAGCTGGAAAATAAGCACATAGTGTTGCCAATATGAAGGTTGAAGGGGATTCCATTTCATCTAGATGGTGTGCGCACCATGGATGACTTTTAATTCATTGACATAGTGGATACTACTTATCCATATCTAGAACTGTTAGGTCTAGATTGGGATTTTGATAACCATGCTATTATCAATTTGAAGACAAAGAATATGATATTCAAGTCTGGATAATAAAGAATTATTGCACCATTGGATCCCTTAGAAGGACACATGTATCTAGACCCTTCCTTCCTCCCTTGCGTACCACATATGAGAGGAAAACAAGAAGGCTCTCTATTCTAGATCAGAATTAGTGTGGAACTTAACCAACAAGTGATTAGTGGTAGAATAATATTTCCAGGACGTGGGTCCAATAGCAAAAGTGCAAGTAGTATTCAAGTATCTAAACCACGCGGAGGTGGTAGTTTAAAAAATTTCACCATGGCACGACAAGATCCAACCATTAGGTTACCATAGTTCCAAGGGGACGAGTCAGATGACAAAAGAAAAAGCATGTGTTCATCTGTGAGAAGACATGGGGAAAAAAGAAGATTACAGACAAGGATACAAAGTTTTCACAGTTAGAAATCACTTTTTGAGACCACGCATTAGATTGGTACATGGTCCTCTCAACAAATAATCCAACGAGAAAACCTAAAATTGTAGCAAATGTGAAGAGGTAGTTAATAAATGAATTTCAAAAGCCAATTTCAGAAAACCAGTTTATGAATGAAATGATAGAGATCAAACGAAAACCAAGAGAATTAGTCTAGGAAGTGGACCAAAAACTCAAAAGGTTAAAAGGTAAGTTAAAATACACTATTAATAATACACAACATAGGCATTTGTTTGTTAAGTTTTTGTTTCCACACTTGAAGTATCCTTTACGAAAACATAAATTCCAAATTCAGGGAAAGGCCCTACAGGAATCCTTACAGCTATAAGAAAACCAATACAATCATAATAAAGGAGAGGAGAAAATAGAAGATGTATGGTGTACAATGTACAAGACATAGGGCCATCACAATCATGAGTGTTATCACTGAAATTTCGTCTGCACATGGCGACAAGAACTCCATATCATCAAAACAATAGTGAAGTCATTCATGGCACTGAATTAAGTTCACAGCATTCCAGAAGGGTCAAAAAAACTAAACAAAGTAACCAAAAATTGAAGGGCGCTTTACAGCAGTAGAGTGCGCGCGCGTATGCGCGGGACAAAAACGTGTTTCGCGCGCATGCGCGCGCCCGACGCGCGACTGTCCACATAAAAAGCCGTGCATCTGCTAATTCGGTGCATTAATTTCTTAAGTCAGCCTCCCGACCGCCTGTGGACTGGCCCCCGAGATGATTTGACCCTCGGATCAGGGTCGGCTCTGCAAATCCAGCGAATTTATGGCTTAAGCGAACCCTAAACATGTCTGTGTTTACACCGGAAGCTGGTTACGTGACCGACTGGAAATTTCTATAAATAATCGTGGAGACCCACTGTTTCAGCAGAGAATTCCGAGCAAAGTTACGCTGTCCAGATTCAGAGCTCAGTCTTTTTGACAAGCCATCCAGGAGCGGCCTAACTCAGAGTTCTTTCAATGTTCATTTCAGCTCTACTCGTTTTGTAAGGAAAGCACAATCTTGAGAGCCCCGAAGGACCTTCCGTTGGAGGGATAGGGAACCTTTATCTCTGCCCTCAGTGTGTACTCTGGTTTCACTAATAGATCAAGCCTTGAAACCATTGAGGACTCCCTTGTCTCATGTTTGATATTTTTGTTTGCTTTCGAATTGTTATTTAGTTGTTAGATAGATTGTATGTTTTTTTTGTTTTTTGTTTCCTGTTAACCCTTGCTGCTACAGATGTTCTGCCTTGGTGAACCCAAAAAGGCATGCAGAACGGTCTCCATTTTGCTCACCTGCTGACAGATTGACCGCGAACAGATTGGCGACTCCACTGGGGAGTCCAGGTATAAAATCCTCTCTCAATCGGGTTCAATTCGCTTTCCTTTTTGTTTTTTTTAACTTGCAGGCTTTCGCCAACCTACGGGACAGTCGATTCACAGGAGAATCGAGGGAAATTTGTCCAGAATTTATTTTTTCAATCATGAGCACAAGCGCACGGGTTTTCCACCACACAGACGCGTGAATGCGGTCTGGTCTCTATTATAGCGCGCGCGCATGCACTGCCGCACCTCTGTCCATGCTCACAGCCACGCGTTGGACCTAAATTTTTTTCATTGTAAGCTTGGATGTGGGGAAACTCATTTTCCTTCTCAAGAATGATGTCATGCATGCTCTAAATACTGCACCACTTAGACCCCTCAAATTATAAAGGTGATAATCTAGCAAACATAGGGACTTAGGTGGATAAAAATCATTTTTCCCTTATTTGCTTTTTCGCCACGTGGATGGATTGCTTTGATTTATATTCTAAGTTGAACATCAATTCTAATCACATCTAAACTCACATTCGGGACTAGAAGTTGTAAGTAACAATCTTGAGTATGCTCTTCTCTCGCGCCACCGGGCGACCTTGAGAATCAGAAAAAGATTGCGAAAATGATCTCATCTCCCTTTTAAACAAAATTTCAAAAACTTTTAGGAGAGGAAAACGGCTCTTTCGAGACCCCTCTTAGTTTCATTTTTCAAACGCATTCTTGTAACGGGCCCATACATGCCCACATGTCAACAAAGCTAGAATAGTGTTTTGAATGTTTTGCTTTCTTAGATAAGAAAACTAGGAGAGTTTAAAAGTTTGTAACGGGCCCACACATGACCACATGTTCAATATAGGACAGTTTCATGCTTTTTCTAGATTAACTCACACATAGGGAGTTAAAGGATAGTAATGGAACACAATGTCCACATGCTAGTTCTCTAGGGCTTTTAAAATTCCACAAGGTTGTACCAATGGCATCTAGTTGATTTAGGTAATCAAACTCTTGTAAAGGACCAAGCGATGTCCACAT
>JZKD02S1665268.1:122008-132113 GCA_000966675.3 Picea glauca
AGGAAGCTGGAAAGAAGACGGAGTTGCTGAGGAGCTCTGTAAGGAATTGTTTGCAAGTAGGCAACAACCCATAGATAGTTAGCAGGACTGTGAGAGAATGAAGCTGTAACACTCAGGGATGCAGATTGATAGCAACAGATATGTTAGGGAAACAGATAGACACATCAAGATGGCTACTGAAGGCCATAAGCACCCCGAATGGAAGAGCTGAAAGTTGATGAGCGCAACAAAAATGGATAAAGAGCTCGCTGACATAAAGCGAGAGATGGAGGATCTCGAAATGAATATGCAGCACGATAAAAAGCCGAGATGGGTGCATGAATGGCCCATGAAGACGTCAAAGGTGAAATGGCCAGTCAGGGAGCTGATGGTCAAACGACAACAAAGGTTGTTGAGAAGATGGTTGAGGTACGTTGAAAATCTCAAGGCCACAAAGGAAGAGATGATTGATCACTATTGTCCAGAGACTGGGAAAATTCTCCATGATTGGGATGATGAAAAAGATGAATTGGGACCATCTGAGGATCTCAAGGACTGTCAGGAGGGTAGAGAAATAGAAATTCCAGATTGCCAGGAGGGAAACAGATTGAGATCAGTTGAGGATCTCAAAGACTGTCATGAGGACAGCTGGGGAATTTCACATTTCCAGCTGGGCAATGAAAAGAGATCATATGAGGATCTCGAAGAATTCCAGGAGGGCAGTGGAAGAATCAAAGACTGCCAGCAGGACAGTGGAAGCATGTCAAACTGCCAGGTGGGCAGAAATGAAAATTCGAGATTGTCTGAAGGTCTCATGGACTCAGAGAAGAGTTCAGTTCAACAAGGAGTGTTGATGAAGATGGGATCGATAGATCTCATAGTCTTCCAGGTCAGCAGCAGAAGCATCCCATATTTCTAGGTGGGCAGGGATGAGCGGATGAATTTGAATAAGCCAGGAGAGATGACAGAGATGAGACTGTTTGAGGGTCTCATAGTTTCAGAGATAAATTTGGGCCAGCAGATACAACTGACAGAAGAAGATCAGAATGATGTTCTGATGATTGGGGGAATTGAAGTATTCCTACCATTTTCCCAGGAGGAGGTAGAATTTAGTGTTGCAGATGCAACAACAACAGAGGAATAGTCACAGCTGATGAGGACTGTCGAAAAGGAAGAGTTGGAGCGGACTTTGGGAGGTGCCCAAGCAGATATTGAAAAGAGTGAGCATTTTGAGGAAGAGCTCAATGCATTCAATGATTAAGATGAAGAGACTGCAACGTGGGAGTTTGCAACAGAAGTGTAAGAAGAGAATGAGCATTCTGAGGAATGGCTCAGCATTTTCAGCCATGAAGCTGAAAACAATGCAACATGGGAGGTTGTAGAAACAGAGGAAGAATAAGCAGACAACATTTTCTTTGTTGATCTATGGGATCAGATAGAATCCCTAGAAGAAAGGGTGAGAGTGCAGGGAAGGCACATACAACAGGTGAAGTTGGAAATGAATAAGGAAGGCGTGGGAGATCATGATGATCTACCCAATGGCCAAATTTTTTTGCACCTGAGGAGACTGCATGAGCAGAACCAACCATTGGAACAGCTGGATGAGGTGATAGATGAGATCATGGAGTTGATGATCCGATCAGTAGAAACTGCCAGTAGGGAGAGGCTGAGAAGAAGAGAAATAGTAGCAGCAATAATCCAGAAGTAGCAGCTGCAACAGAATGGAGAAGATGAAAAGCTCCAAAGACTTATTTGGGATCCAGGAGGATTTCCAAACAGCTACAGAGGAAGCTCATGAGTAGGAGCTCATGATTTTTGCAACTATGGAGTATGATGCAGGAGCATCTCTCAATGCGTCCAACCAGCCACGTCAGCGCAGATTCATTCATATGCAAAAAGGGAGGCGTAACCTCATTTCAAAATTTGAATTGAATGTAATTTAATGTCTTCGGCTGGTGAGACAGGAAAGTCGTGCCTTTGAGCATGCGTTAGGTAGATCGGATTTAATGCCAAGAATGGCTGAGATCTAGATCTGATCCTGGACTAGACAACCCATTCATTGTAATTGATTGTAATTAAGTAGAGTAGGTAGACCTGGAGGAATGAGCCCTCAAGAAAAACAGATTTTTCGATCTCATTTTTGGAGTTAGTGATGGTAGAATTGAGTAGAGCTGAGAGAGCTCGAGAACACTTTGTAAAATACAAGCATTTTCCATTTAATATAAGAGAAGCAATTTTTCCTGCATTATTTTGTCTTATATGTATGTCTGTATGTGTTCTTTGTATATGTTGTGAATGTATGCTAGGTGGATGCATTCTGCAGGAGTTTGTGTGATTTCAGGCTTGAGAGGTCTTTGAGGCTTCACACCAGGAGGGTGTGACAGAATGTTGAGGTTCTGATAGCTGTGCACAGAAGGATGCACTTCTGAACTCTGAGGAGTCAGACAGAGACGTGCTGAGGCACAAGACTAGAATCAACAACTCAGGGGAAGACCTTTGAGGTTATTGAACACCTCAAGAGGAAAAGGCTGTGTAGTGGAGATACAGTTGTAGACAGGATCACTAAGGATCTTGTAGGAGCTCTGCCAAGTGGGCATTGAGCGTAAGAACGAGGTGTTGGGAGAAGAACTCTACAGAGAGTTCAAAGGAGATAGAATCACTGAAGAATCTGGAAGGATATTCCAGGTGGGCATCGAGCAAGTGCATAAGTGTACAAGGACCCAGAACTAATGAATGTTCTGTGGAGAAGAGACTCTACTAAGAGAGCCTCGAGGAAGTGTTCAGGCAGGCACAGGAAAGAAGAGAACTCTTTGAGTTCTGGACGAGAAGAAGAATCCACTGGAGGATCTTTATTGGGTTGCTAAATACCCAGGAGTGCTCAAGAAAGAGGCTTGAGTAGAAGGATAGTCGGAAGGACATCCATTTTATTCTCCATCTGAGGGAGAAGAGAAAGAAGAGAAAATTCCCTAAGGGGTCTGAGTGTTTACGCAAGCTCAGAAGAGATAGCACCTTAGTGTGTGAAGACTCTGTAAGGAGTGCAGAAGTCGGAGGAATCCTTTGAGGATTCGATAGGGGAAGAAAATCTCAGGAGGAGTAAGTGCTTGTACGCGCACGGTGAGACTCGAGGTTGTGGAGCTCGTAGAGGGAACAGGTAAATGTAGAGGCCTTTGGAAATTCGAATTTCTCCCAAGACTGGGAAGAATACGCGAAGGAGCTCAGAGAGGAGAAGCAGGAACCGTCGTATCGGCAGAGAGAAGAAATTCACGTCCAACAGAGGAGCGTCGGAGGAAGTGCATAGGAGAGGAGGAACGACAGTCGTCGGATCTCACGAAGGAATCCCGTCAGCCGTAGGATCGGGAAGAGTTGCGCAGAGATTATCCTCTGGAGGAGGAGTGCGCAAGGAGAAAGGATCTGAGCCGTCAGATCGAGAGCAGGTACCCGTCAGTCGTTGGATCTGCGGAAGTTGCACGAGAGTTAGTCATTGGGATATCAGTCATTAGGAAATCGAAGTTCTCGAGGTCATGAGAACCAGGACTTCAAAAGTATTGAAATCCCGAGGGTCCATTTGAGTCGTCCTTTTGAAGAGGGACATGTGTCACACGATCGTCCGTATCGGAGATCCGAGGCACTAGGCATCGACAAGGCGTTGGGGCACTTGAAGTAGAAAAACCCAAAAAGGAATCTGGGTCCTCCATCTGGAGGGCAGGTGGCAAAGAATCGAGCTCCATCGGAATTTTGTCCATCAGAATATCGGGGATCCCAGGGATGAGAGTGTTGGGCATTGCAGAATCGTGAAACGTGATTTCCCGATAAGGCCTAGGAGCGTGGGGCCACACGGACTGTCAGTGGAGGCCAGCTGTCAACACGACGGAGTGTTGGTATTTGGGCGATCGGAAATCCCATGGGTGTATGTATCTAGGCATCACCAACCTCGAAACCCCGACGAGGTAAGGTTGTGGTCACGAAGGTTGGTCACATTAACCAGGGCTTGTCTTGGAGGGCCAAGGCTCATCGGAGAATTGGAGATCGGGAGATGGAAAGTTTTGTGATTCTAAACAACGAAAAGTCTGAAAACTCGATAAGAAGAAATCCCGATAGGAGGTTTGACTGCGGTCACACGAAGACAGGTCATATGGACCAGAGCCTAGCCGGAAGGTGCTAAGGACATAGGAGAGTTCATTGGGAAATTGGAAATTGAGATCCCGATAGGAGGTTAAGGCCACAGTCGCGGAGGCGTGGTCATATGCGACAAGAGCTAAGCTCAGGAGGGCTCATGCGGGAAAGGGGTTCATCGCAAATCGGGGATTAGAGGGGTAATGAGTTCTCAACAGTGAGAACCACGACACCCCGAACCTCGATATAGAGTCGGGAAAAGGTCACTGTTTATGCAGAGGCCGTGAGAGAAACCAGAAGGACCTGTGGATCGAGCATTTACAAGAGAGATTCTTGGGGGGGGGATCCAAAGAGCTAATTAGGCTCAAGAAGGAGTGGGATTCGAACGATCCTGTGAGTGGGTGAGTCTGAGGTGTTAGGGAAAACATCCTCCTGCGTCACAAGTGTTGAGGAAAACACTTTTTTGAAGGGGATGGGCATGTTAAGCCCTAGATAAAGCCCCAGGTCATGTATAAAACCCCTTATTAATCTCTAGATATTGAATTATTACAACTCTAGTGTTATATTTGTACGTCATCTAGAACCCTTCATTACACCCTTTCATTATAATTCTACCATTTTTCTCCTATATATATATATATATATATATATATATATATTCCAATGAGACCTAGCCTTGAAATCATCTCATGTCACTCATATTCTATTTTGAATTGGATATATTGTAAAAGGAGGTCACCCCTTCGAAGTGGACTATCTTCATTGAATATTTTATCAATTTTAAGGCATTGGATCATAACAAGATTTTTCCTCGAGAATTATGGATTGTCCTTATTCCCCTTGGTGGTATCATAACCTAGATAGGAAGCAATGTCTATAGAGGAGTGCCTATGTTTTGGTGGAAAATTGCTATGTTTTAGTTGGTTTCTTAGTATGCAGTCTTAAGTACATATATGTTCTTCATCGTTGTTCTATATATATATATATATTCTATGAAATACACATCCTGATAAACCCTCCAGGTACTTCCCTTCATTTTGAGGATCGTATGGGAGGTAAACCATCTAGTTTCCTTTTTGGAAACCTAATCTGGATGGGACATTGAGTGATGCCCAATAATATCTATAGAGGCAACCAATACAAGGAATTGAACCCATGACCTCTTGCTTGTAATCCATAACACTTAACCACTCGAGCTAAATGATTGGACTTGTGTGTGTGTGTGTTTATAGATTTTATTATAAAATTTGTATGGCTTGGGAAAATTCTTTGTATATTTTCCTATTTAAATGATTCATCTCAGTTTGAAGATCATTTTATGGAAATATTATTGAAGGTACTTCATTCACATTATTTTATTGTATACACAATTAATTTCTTTACAAATTAGATGAGTAGAGAATTTCACTCCCTTTGTTCTTTGATCTCTCTAATATTATTCATTTTACTTATATCTTGAAATCAAATCAAGCCTATGCAATAAAATCATAGAGTAAATTTTGTGTGAACTGGATGATGAGGTAATCCATGGATGAATCTCTTAGTTAATGATCCTAAAATGAAGGTATTATTGATCGATTTACAGTTAGTTTATGTATTTAAGTTGAATTTGGATCGATAGTGCTGATACATAAACAAGTAATGCTGAAAAATGAATAAATATGAATTTCAAAATGAAGAAATGACATAATAGAAAAGAAGAGACAAACAGAAGGTTTTTAATGGATTTCATCCCTCGTGGGCTACGTCTCCGGGTCTTCTTCATAAGGCTCCCAACCTACATACAATATTTTCTCCAACTCTACTACAAGGATGGAAACATCACCTCCACAATTTAACTTCCAAAACTCGACCTAAAAACACTTCTCCAATATATCTTATGCATAAAATATTTCTACATTTTACATAGCAATTCCTCCCAAAAACCAACTCTCACACAATGGAAAAATGTCTTGGTTTAAATACCAAAGGGTTATGAATCTCCAATTTAAATTGGATATCAAATATATGATTAACCATATAATAAATGTATATCCCCCGCAAAAAAATATTATAATAACTCTAAAAGATTTGAAATAAATAATATACGGTCAAAGTCTTATCCCATCCACTTTTTATATGGGAAATAAAATATATGGTTCAATAACCACATAATGGCATATTATAATCAATCCAAAATATTTGAAAATACCATAATATATATTCGAATGCCATTTTTGTTTATGGCTATGAGATATATGGTTAACAACCATATATAATATTTGTTCTAACCCTTTGTGATATGGTCGAACCAAATTTTATGGCTTTTAACACACGTGATTAATATATATGAGCGCACAATGACATATATACTAGCATAGCCACAAAGTGGTTAGTGTTGTGGTTGGTGAATACCGAAAGTTATCTGGACGGACAACACTCTGGTGAATTGAAGCGCACAGATAACTGAAACGCACATAGAGATGAGGAAATCCAAAGGTTAATCTTAAATGTGGTAATTCCAAAGGTTAATTAGTTAAACGTGGCAATCATATGGTGGTACAGTAATTTCTTAATATGATTAGGTAAATGTTAAAAAGTAAACAGGTTAACTGATGCATTCTAAAAATACAAGGAAGTTATGAAGAGTAAATCACATTCATTGATTTGGGAGGACGACAAAGAATATGCCAATATTTTCAATTGTTATCCATCAAATAAGAATTTTAGATTAAAAGGTGATTAATTGTGCCCATATCCAATAGGTATACGCCTCTCATCATAAATATTTGTTCTAACCATTTGTGATATGGTCGAACCAAATTTTATGTTTTTTAACACACGTGATTAGTAGATATGAGCGCATAATGAGTGGAGGTCGTTGGTTAGGTCATATTTTGTGTTATATATGACAATATATAACTTTAAATACTATTCGTTACCATGCTTTCGCAAGAACCACCTTGTGACTTAGTGGCAAGGTGCCAAAATACAATAGGTGAGGGGTTAAAATCCCCTACCAATAGATGCTTTCACAAGAACCACCTTGTTGCTTAGTAGCAAGGTGCCAAAATACAATCTGGTAGGTGAGGGGTTCAAATCCCCTACCAATAGATTTGAAAGCAATTTTTTACCTTAGCACTTATTGGCCATTCTTGGGGTGCCATGTTGTACCATCTGATTGGGCCACGTGTCATCTCTTGATCTGTCCACATGTTTGCACAATGACTTTTCCATGTCATACTGCCCAGTTAGCATCTACCACGTCATCACCATACAATACCACATAAACTTTGTCTTACGTCGCCACATGGTGCCTCCTAACACTACCATGCCAACACCATGCCATGTGCCATTCGTTCATACATGCCACATGTCAGCCAACCATACATTCCAAGTATCAACGATCATTACATGTCACATGTCACCTCCTAAATCTACCACGTGTCACTACTTTTGTTGACTCTTTCATTATTGGGCAAAAGTCAAAAAGTTCAGAATGTGATAACTTATGCATACAATGTATATTTCATCCCTTCAAATTACATTGGAAAGATCTAATCAAAATCTACCCAATTGAGTCCTTTTCATAAGCACATGAAGATATCAAATTTTCGATCAAAAATTCTATCTGAATCAATTAACCACTCTAATTTTATCTAGAGACTCAAGAATCAAGCCAAAAGAGATGTCCCCTACTCTACTTACAATGAAATATTTAAACCATTTATTTACTCATATATTGGGAATTAATTCTTGTGTTGCAAATGTTTTTGGTAAGTAAAATCGTTGCCTCCACTAAGAATTAATTCATTGTCTTTCACTATAAAGACAAAACTATTTTGGCAAGAAAAAGCACAACTTTTATGGGGTATTATTTTATTCTATTGCATTGTAATAGAAAACATTTTTGAAAAGGGAACACACGGTTTCTATTTATCATATTTCTTGTGTCAAAATTGTATATTTTAGAAAAAAATAAAATGTATGTGGCTAATAGCCATCCATATTTTTGTACTCATTGAGTTAATTTTTTATACATATGGGAAAGTATTATCCTTTATTATAGAGTTATGATTAGAGAGGTCTTGATACAAAGCCTATGCAAAAAGGTTAAATTCCATTTTACATAATATTTTAATTTGTAACAATAAACTTTACTTCTTTAGTTTTAATTCTCTAGTTCTTTGAAGCTTTTCAAATTTTCTTTTTTAGGAAACATTTTTTTTTTAAGCTTTTCAATTTTTTTAGGAATGCTTCACAAGTTGATTCAATTTCATATAATGATTACAAGGCAATATTAGCTTCATATCTAAAGATAATTGAAACAATAATGGAAAGATACTTATTTTTTCCCTAGTTTTATTTCAACTCATATTTTTAAGTGACTTGAATACTTTTGTGGATAAATCATTGTCTTAAATATATGTAATTTCCAAGGCATTGGACTTGGATAAAATGATTTTCATGAAGAGAATGGAGATCTATTTTGTTATCTCTTTCTCATTGAATATCATTTGAAATAAAAAATATTCTCAATTAATTCAATTCCTAGAATTTTATTTGTTCATTTTCATTTTGAAGGAAAATAAAATACTATGGACATATTAAAGTTCAATTTACTTTGCTTCTTCTCAATTTTTTTAATTCTTCAAATTGATTTATAAGGATTCTTATATGCCCAATATTGATAGTCTAATTATGATATTCCAAAGTGTCATTCATTTTGTAAGCCAAAATCTTTCAAAACTATTATTGTATCAGATCTTAGTTTTCTATTTTCCATTAATGTGATCGAGACTTGGACATGACATCAACTCTCTCTAAATACCAAATCAATAGTCTTGGAAGGACAAGGATTTTTTATTGTACATTGCATGCACCCAATCCATTATTACATACAATAAATTACATTTTCTTGTTGTGATGCTTCTATCAATTTCAGTCTCTCAGAAATCAAGTTCCCTTAGTATATTAAAATCTAGTATGATAGGCCTCATTGGTTTTGAGTCACTAGATTTTCTAATAATTACAACTAATTTATGTATAACTCTCCAATATAAACATATGAAAAAAAAAATTAAGGTTCAATAATATATCCATGTATTAGATGGCTCAAGCACGTTTGAGTTCAATTCAAGAATATTAGTTACAAGACGATGAATTTGATTGGAAACTTCATTCGCATATTTACACATGTAGAACTGAAAACTATAATATGTGGCCTAGTGGTTGGCTTATAACTTGAGTCATAGTACACAAGTTTAAAGTTTACTTGGTATAAGGCATAAGTATCAAGAACAAGTCTCAGTTTGGTTTTGTATACATCATATAACATATATGTACACCTCTTACCTTCTTATTTCTAATGCGTGCATCTTGGAAACCATTAATGTGTTTTTCATGGATTTTTGAACTTGGAACTGGGGATAAAACATAACCACCCTTGTTGAAAATATTTAGTCCTATTGTGATGTTTTATTTTTAATAAGTAGGTACATGAAATTTACAACCAAATGGTATATTTTGACATCTGAGATGACCATGACCTTGACTTAGATCATAGACATTTAACCCTAACTCTAAACTTTGACATGCACACAAACCATGTAGAAGACAATTATGACAACAATAAGCACTTGTTATTCAACAAAAATCAAGATGAATTTACTAAAGGATCTAAATCATGAATTAAATATCATATCAATTAAGGACAATATTGAATACCTCTATCAAAATTTTACGATAACCCTCTCTATTTTTGTTAACAAGTTCTCTATCAAAATGTTCGGTAGAAAGGCAAATAGAACAACCAAAACTTGGTATGGTAAAGAGTGTAATATTTCTAAGAAAGCTGGTAGGGATGCTTGTAACTTGTCCCTAAAATGCAACAAGATAAATAGGAGAACGCCCTAATTAAAAAAAAAATGTACTATATAAATAGAAAGCAAGAGATTTTTTTACACCTCTCTCATATAGATCCTAAGAAATTATGGAAGAAAATTATAGCTTGTAAAAATAAAGAAAAATATAT
>JZKD02S1665280.1:0-15493 GCA_000966675.3 Picea glauca
AATTTTCTGCATATGCCGCTACATATTGTGGTTTTTTCTTTTCTTTCTTATTCTCTAGACTTTGAGATGCATAATGAACACTCTTTTGGCATGTGAAGCACTTGATCTTACTCAATTCCTTCTTCTTCCCCAACTATGAAGTATCTCCATCATTGGTGCCCTTTTTCTTGGGAACCTTCCCTTTTCCCTTCCTTTTCTTACTGACAAGGTGTAATAGTCTACTTCTAAAATAGTATGCAGAACATAAATAATTAGCTAGAAATCGTAGATAGACAATGATATAACCATAACAATGTCACAATAATACCAGAATAATACCAGAATAACACCAGAAAGAGAACTTTGATTAGTGAGAGCAAAGTTCACTTGCCTCTTCGAGGGGGAAACCTCTAGTAGAGCAGAGCTATATTACAATAATATCTAAGACAAAAATTCTCATACCCTCTATTCCTATTTATACTGAATCTATCTATCAAAAGAACAATCTAGAGGAAGATCCTTCTAGAAGTGGAAGCTTCTATTAGGTATTCTTACATTTGACTTATTCCTCCTTATTGCTAGGCCTTATTAATATTGATCTTTATTACATGGAAATATATTATTCTAACCACTTGAGGGGTTAGGTAGGTTAGGTCCCTAACATGCCCTCCCACTTAGAATTAGCCTTGTCCTCAACGCTTGAGATGAGGAAATGTTTGCAGAATGGTAGTAGGCTCCCAGGTGGCATCTGTTGGAGTTGTATCTTTCCACTGAACTAACACTTCCTTGATGGTACACTAACGAATACGACACTTCCTTTGGTCCAAAACTTCTTGTGTCTGCAACCAAATGGATCCTTCTTCATCCAACTCGGGAAGGTTGTTTTGAGTTTGGCACTTAGTTCCAATCACCTTCTTTAAGAAAGAGACATGAAAAATAGGATGGAGCTTAGAATTATTGGGTAAGGATAACGGATAGACCACCTTCTCAATGCACTTGAGAACTGTATAAGGACCATAAAATTTGGGTGCCAATTACTGACAATGTTCAGCCTTGAGTGACGTTTTCTTATAAGGTTGCAGCTGAATAAATACTTGGTCTCCTTCAACAAATTGTCATTCTGAGCGACCTTGATCGGCTTGTTGCTTCATGCAATTCTAAGCCACGACCAAATTATCTTTGAGGTATGCAAAATAGCCTCACGAATTGTAAGTGTTTTCTCAACCGCCTGGAACTTTGATACACCTCACATGTAGGAGAGAACTGAAAGTGGATTTTGGCCATATAATGCTTCAAAATGAGTCATGCAAGTAGTTGTATGGTAATAAGTGTTGTACCAACATTCATCTAATGGTAATCATTGAGCTCATTGATGTTTCCTTTCAGAGGAAAAACACCTCAAATAAGTCTCCAAACACTTATTGACGACTTCAGTTTGATCATTAGTTTGGGGATGATAGACGGTGTTGAGATGCAATTGGGTGCCCTGGAGTCTGAACAGTTCTTGCCAAA
The DNA here is from genome assembly GCA_000966675.3 of Picea glauca. Lineage (NCBI taxonomy): Eukaryota > Viridiplantae > Streptophyta > Pinopsida > Pinales > Pinaceae > Picea > Picea glauca. The sequence goes on from JZKD02S1665280.1 coordinate 1,492, forward strand.
AATTGCTGGTGAAAGTTGGATCTCGATCAGAAACAATAGAATGTGGCATGCCATGAAGCTTGAAGATATGATCCATGAAAAGTTGAGCCACAATTGATGTTGTAAATGGGTGTTGAAGAGCACAGAAATGAGCATACTTGGAAAGACGATCCACAACCACCATGATGATGGACTTATTTCCTGATTTAGGTAATCCCACAATAAAATCCATAGAGATTTCTCTCCAAATAACGGGTGGAATCAGAATTGGTTGGAGTGTCCCAGGAGATTTGATGGTTTTGTCTTTGTTACGTTGACAAACATCACATTCTGCTACAAAAATGCGAACATCCTTTTTCATACCATTCCATAAAAAAAAAATGTTTGACCCGATCATAGGTTTTGGTAAACCCTGAATGCCTAGTTTTAGGAGTAGCATGAAGCTCAGAAAGCACCATGGATTTAAGTTGTGACTATTTACTTAAATAAAAACAACCTTTGTAGCGAAGTTCATCATTGTGCCATGAGTACCCTGGGAAACTGGAGAGTTTGCTTTCAATTGTTGGATCATATGCGATATTTTAGGTTCATGTAGACATTCTTGGCGCACAACTTGGAGCCAATCTGGTAAAATGAAGGAGATGGAAAAGAGGGTCCCTTCATCTTCATATTTTTGAGAAAGAGTGTCAACAACCACATTTTCTTTTTCTTTCTTGTAAATTATCTCATAATCATGACCATAGAGCTTAGTTACCCATTTTTGTTTCTCTCAGGAGGAAGGTCATTGCTCCATAAAATGCTTGAGGCTTGGATGATCTTTCTTAATTTGGAAGCGTTTCCCCGTGAGATAAGGGTGCCAGAGATCCACTACATGAAGAATAGCCAACATTTCCTTTTCATAGATTGATTGGCCCAAATGGAATTCGGAAAATTGTTTTCTAGTAAAGGCCAAAGGTCTTCCTTATTTCATAATGATAGCTCCAATTCCTATGCCCGAGGCATCACATTCGAGGAAAAAGGTTTTTGTGAAATTAGGAAGGGCCAAGACCAGAGTAGTGCACATAGTTTCCTTCAAAGATTGAAAATTTTGATCTGTTGTGAGAGTCCATGTGAAACAATTATTTTGAAGGAGAGCAGTGAGAGGAGCCACAATCTTCCCATAATTCCAAACAAATTTGCAATAATATCTAGTTAAACCAAAAAACCACGCAAGATTTTGATAGTCTTTGGGTGAGTCTAATTCTGCATTGCTTCAATCTTTTTAGGATCCAACCGGACACCAACTTTTCCAACAATATGACCTAATTACTCTACTTCTGAGGCTCCAAAGGAACATTTAGAGAATTTGAGGAAAAGTTGGTGCTGTGAGAGTGGATGGAGAATTTGATCCACATGGGAAAGATGAGATTTCCAAGTTGCACTATAGATGAGAATATCATAAAAAACAATTAAGACAAAATGACAGAGAAATGGATAGAAGACATGATTCATGAGGCTTTGGAAGGTGGAGGGAGCATTACATAGGCCAAAGGGCAGGACCAAAAACTCATAGTGACCCTCGTGAGTTTGAAGAGCAGTCTTGGGTATGTCAGCTTCTTGCATACGTATCTGGTGGTAGCCAGAAATCCCATCAATTTTAGTGAAGTATTCAGCACCACTCAGCTCATCCAAGAGATCATCAATGATAGGAATGGGGAACTTGTCCTTTATGGTGAGCTTATTCAACGCAAAAAATTCGGGACACATGCACCAAGTACCTTCTTTCTTAAGTACCATTACCACAAGGGGAAGAATAAGGGTTGGTACTGGGATGAATAACACCCGCTTGGATCAATTCTTGCACTATTTTTGTAGATTTTAACCTTGTACAATATTTACTATAAACAAATTTTCAGTAAAAGAACAGAAAATATACAATGGAAAATACAAACATTACATAGAGATTTTTCCCCTAGAAACCCAAACCGGGAAAACCATCATATTTTATATTCATTCATAGTGTTACATTGTTTACAATACAATATACATATAAAGAGCCAGCGACATCCAAAACCCTAACCCAATGACTTGGATTAGTCAACAACGCTAATTCCTTAACTGGAAATAGAAAACCATCATCAAATAAACTATGTGCCAAAAAACCAACTAAATATGTGACATGTTTCCTGAGGAAGAAAGTTTTTTCTCGGGGGCACTGCTCTTGCACCCCCCTCAAACTCCCTTGTGTGCCTGGTGCAACACAACTGCTTCTACTCGTACAAATAATATAACACATACCCAACATTCTCCCACTTGTTGTTTTCTTTGCATACAAAGGTTATAGTGTTACATAGTCAACAATCCAGGGCAACAATGCCCATGGATCCTCTACACCAAGAGAACTACTCAATGCTCATAGATTTTGTTAATGAATCTGCAACATTCTTCAAAGTTTCCACCTTCATCAACAATACTTTCTTCTCTTCAGTCATGTCTCTCACAAAGTGATATTGAATATCAATATGCTTTGTCTTTGAATGATAAGTCGAGTTCTTCGCCAGAAAAATTGCACTCTGACTGTCACAATCTATCCTTACAGCTTGTTGTACCAACCCAATACCTGAACACAATATTTGTAACCATATTGATTCATTACTTGCATGAGTGGTTTCCATGTATTCAACTTCTATAGTTGAAAGTGCCACTACAACCTATATTTTTCTCTCCAATGTATTGCTCCTCCAAACAGGTTAAACACATACCCACTTGTAGATCTCCTACGATCCAGATCTCCCACACAGTCTTCATCCACAAATCCATGTATATCCAAAACTCTGTACAATCCATGTCTTCCTTCGTAGCACAATCCATAGCTAGCAGTGCCATGCAAATACCTGAAAACCCTTTTTACTGTTGTCCAATGCTCCTTCTCTAGTTTTGACATATACCTGCTCAAAACTCCCATTGCATGTGCAATTTCTAGTCTAGTACAAACCATTTCATACATCAAACTTCCAATTTCACTCGCATATGGAACACGAGACATGTCCTCCTCCTCTTCATGTGTCTTGGAACACTGATCCATAGATAACTTTACACCAAGAGGAATACGAACCTTGATCGGTTTACATTCCTTCTTATTAAACCTATGCAATATTGTCTCGACACATTTCTTTGATTTAACCAGAGTTTCCTCTTTTTCTGATCTCTTTTAATTTCCATGCCCAAAATGAAATTTGAAGCAGCGATATCCTTCATGTCAAACTTAGAGGAAAAATGAGTTTTTACATCCCGGATAATCTCCTTGTTGTTTCCTACCAGCAACATGTCATCCACATAAAATACCAAATAAATAAAATGATCACCAATTAATGTAAAATACACACAGTGATCTTCTTTGTATCTTGTGAAGCAAAGTTCCATCATATAAGTATCAAATTTTTTATACCACATCCCTGGTGATTTTTTTAAACCATATAGGGAATTTTTCAGCTTACATACCAGCTCCTTCTTTCTCTTCACAACATAACCTTATGTTTGCTTCATATAGATTTCTTCTTCCATATCCCCATGTAGGAATGTTGTCTTCACATCCATCTATTCTACTTCAAAATCAAATGCAACAACAACAGATAATAGAAATCTAATAGAGGTTAACTTGGCACTAGGAGAAAAAATCTCACCCAAATCAATTCCCTCAACCTGGGAATAACCCTTTTCTAGTAAACGATCTTTGTATTTCTCCACTTTTCCTTCTGCATTCAGATTCTTTTTAAATACCCATTTGTTTCCAATGAGATTTCTTCCATTCGGAAACTCCACTAGATCCCAAGCTTCATTCTTATCCAAAGATGTAATTTCTTTGTCCATGGCCTTTTCCCATACATTTCCATCCTCGGAACCCACTACCTCCCTAACAGTTCTAGGATCATCATCAATAATAGACAAAGAAAAATTTGAAGGGAAATCAAATGGAGTATACCTTTCTGACAACCTTCTTTCTCAAAACGATCTCCTCAATACTAGAGTATGAGGATCTTCTTCTTCTGATTCTTGTTCTTTTGTAGAGTCTGACTCATCATCCTCTAAATCAAAATCTATTTTCTTTGTTTCTTCCTTACTTGGTAGGACTTCCTATTTAAAATCATGCTTCATTTCTCTAAATACTAGATCTCAGATATACACTACCTTCTTAGTTTCTAGGTTCCAAATCTTATAACCTTTGAGACCATCTTTATATCCAATAAAGATACAATTTTCAACCTTCTTATCTAGATTACTACGGTTTTCCTTAGGAACATGAACATATGTGTCACATCCAAATACCTTGAGATGTGTGAGAGAAGGTTTCTTACCAGTCCATACCTCTTATGGAGTCTTGTCATATAACTATGATGAGGGTGATTTGTTGACCAGGTAACATGCAGTACCCACTTCCTCTACCTAGAATTCTTGTCCTAACCCGACACCACTGAGCATGCACCTTTCTTTTTCCATCAATGTCTTATTCATCCTTTCTGAAACTCCATTCTACTGAGGTATATATGGAGTAGTCTTCTACCTTGCTATAGCACAGTTCTTACAAAATTCTTCAAATTCATTCCCGCATAACTCTCCGCCATTATCTGTCCTCGACACCTTGATTCTTTTCTCTGTTTGATTCTCAACAAGAGCCTTAAAATCTTTAAACCTGTCAAAGACTTCAGATTTCTTCCTGAGGAAATATATCCAAGTATTCCTCAAGAATTCATCTATAAATGAGACATAGTACACAGATTTTCCCAATTATGGGACCGATACAGGTCCAAAAACATCACTGTGAACTAGCTGTAAAATTCCTTTTGCCCTCGTTGCACCAGAATGGAATCTTACCCGATTCTACTTCCCATATACACAATGTTCATATAAATAAAAATATAGAGAGAAGTTAGACATACCTTCAACCATACCTTTACGGTGTAGTAGTCGAGGAACCTTCTCTCCAATATGCCCCAGTCTTTGATACCACAACATAACCTTTTCTCCAAAGACTGTAGGAGTCCTTTCTTCTTCAACTCCAATATCATGAACAATGGAACTATTACACCCATCACTAATAGTGATTCCTTGCATCTTATACAAATTTCTAAATCGAACTCCCTTCAACAACACCATTGGTCCTCGAACCATCCTGCAGGTTTCCTTTTCAAATATTGTTTTTACCCCTGCATCATCCATTTTTCTTACATAAATGAAATTTCTGGCCAAACCTGGGATGTGAAAAACACTAGGTAGTGTTTTAATCCTTTCATATATGAGCCTCAACTTGAATTTTGCTCGACCTATGATTCTGGTTGTCGATTCATCACCTAGGAAAACATTACATCCATCATACCTTTCATATTCACAGCACCACTCCTTGTGGGGAGTCATATGAAAATAAGCATCTGAGTCAACCAACCATTCCTCATGATCTTTATGTGTGCTTGAAGAAGCGAAGTACACATCCCGTCCTTCTTCCTTGGAGGTCTTTTCTTCTGTAGAAGGAGATTCTTCAGATCCCTTCTTTTTCTCAAATTTGGATCTAGACTACTTCTTGTAGTTCCCTTCTTTTCCACATCTCCAACATACCTTTACAAAATTTTCGGGAGATTTAGATCTACCCTTAGACTTAGATCTCTCACTTGAGAACTTATATCTATTTCTTTCCTGGGAATGTCATCTTGCAAATAATGTGTTTGTGCTCTGTCCTTCCATACTCTTCCATCTCATATCCTCTGACAACAAGGATGAGACCACCTCATCAAACTTCAAGGCAATTTTATTACTACCTATGCCCACAACTAGACTATCTGACAAGTCTCGTAAAGAAAACAATAAACTGATACATTTATCTTCATATGGAATTTTAATCTATATAGATACTAATTGACTTACCATAGTATTGAAGGCATTCAAATGCTCTAGAATCTCCATCTCTCATCCTCAGGTTATACAAATTCTTTCTCAGGAATAGTTTATTACTAGGGACTTAGACTGATACAACTTCCCCAACTTATCCCATAAATTCTTGGTTGTAGCTTCCTCTGACACATTTAGTAATACTGAATCTAAGAGACACAGTTGGATTGTGCTCTTTTCTTTTCGATCCAACTTTTTCCAATCATCTACTAAAGTTCTTGTAGGTTCATTACCTGGATATACCACAATCCGATGATCTCTTTCACCAATAGATCTTCCATCTTGATATTCCACAGCTCAAAACTTATCCCATTAAACTTCTTGATCTCCATCTTAGAATTGATTGCCATTTCTTTTCACCTGAAAAATGAATACCACACATCTCCCACTATAACAAGGCTTATCAAAGTCCCGAGCCAAACCCTTGACCACAAAGGCGTCCCCTTGAAGCCAACAAATCTCTGATACCAAATGTATATTTTAACCTTGTATAGTATTTACTGCAAATAGATTTTCAGTAAAAGAACATAAAAGATACAATGGAAAATACAAACAATACACAAAGATTTTCTCCCTGGAAACCCAAACCGAGAAAACCAACATATTGAATATTCATTCATACTGTTACATTGTTTACAATACAATATACATATAGGAGCCATCGACATCCAAAACCATAACCCAATTACTTGCATTAGTGAACAACCCTAATTCCTTTACCAAAAATAGAAAACCATCAACAAAGAAACCATGTGCTAAAAAACCACCTAAATATGTGACACATTTCTCGAGGAAGTAAATTTTTTCTCAAGGGCACTGCCACCGAATCCCCACGCGGGGGGCTATCGCCCCTCTGCACATTCTTCAAAGCGTCCACCTTCATCAACAATACCTTCTTTTCTTCAATCATGTCTCTCACAAAGTGATATTGAATATCAATATGCTTTGACTTTGAATGATAAGTCGAGTTCTTTGTCAGAAAAATTGCACTCCGACTGTCACAATCTATTCTTACAGCTTGTTGTACCAACCCAATACCTGAACACAATATTTATAACCATATTTCTTCCTTACTTGCATGAGAGGTTTCCATGTATTCAACTTATGTAGTTGAAAGTGCCACTACAACTTGTCTTTTGCTCATCCAACTTATTGCTCCTCCAAACATGTTAAACACATACCCGCTTGTAGATATTCTACGATCGATATCTCCAGCCCAGTATGCATCCAAAAATCCATTTATATACAAAACTCTGTCAAATCCTGGTCTTCCTTCGTAGCAAAATCCATAGTTACCAGTGCCACACAAATACATGAAAACCCTTCTTATTGATGTCCAATGCTCCTTCCCTGGTTTTGACATATACCTCCTCAAAACTCCCACTGCATGTGCAATTTTCGGTCTAGTTCAAACCATTTCATACATCAAACTTCCAATTGCACTTGCATATGGAACACAAGACATGTGCTACTCCTCTTCATGTGTCTTGGGACACCAATCTGTAGATAACTTTACACCAACATGAATAGGAACCTTGACCGATTTACATTCCTGCTTATTAAACCTATGCAATATTGTCTCAACATATTTCTTTGATTTAACCAATTTTTCCTCTTTCTCTGATCTCTTTTAATTTCCATGCCCAAAATGAAATTTGAAGCACTGAGATCATGCATGTCAAATTTAGAGGAAAGATGATTTTTCACATCCTAGATAATATCCTTGTTGTTTCCTATCAGCAACATGTCATCCACATAAAAGACCAAATAAATCAAATGATCACCAATTAATTTAAAATACACACAATGATCTTCTTTGATTCTTGTGAAGAAAAGTTCCATCATATAAGTATCAAATTTTTTATACCACATCCTTGGTGATTTTTTTAAACCATACAAGGACTTTTTCAGCTCACATACTAGCTTCTTCTTTCTCTTCACAACATAACCTTCTAGTTGCTTCATATAGATTTCTTATTCCATATTCCCATGTAGGAATGTTGTCTTCACATCCACCTGTTCTACTTCAAAATCAAATGCAACAACAACAGATAATAGAAATATTATAGAGTTTAACTTGGCAACAAGAAAAAAAATCTCATCAAGATCAATTCCCTCAACCTAGTAATAACCCTTTGCTACTAACTGAGATTTGTATTTCTCCACTTTTCCTTTTTCATTCAGCTTCTTTTTAAATACCCATTTGTTGCCAATGGGATTTCTTCCAGTCGGCAAATCCACTAGATCCCAAGCCTAATTCTTATCCAAATATGCCATTTCTTCATCCATGGCCCTTTTCCAGACATTTCCATCCTCTGAATCCACTACCTCCCTGACATTTCTAGGATCATCGTCAGTAATAAACAAAGAAAAATTTGAACATAAATCATATGGAGTATACCTTTCCGGTAGCCTTCTTTTTCAAAATGATCTCCTCAATACTGGAGTATGAGGATCTTCTTCTTCTGATTCTTGTTCTTTTGTAGAGTCTGACTCGTCATCCTTTAAAACAAACTCTATTTTCTTTGTTTCTTCCTTACTTGGTAGGAATTCCTATTTAACAACATCCTTGATTTCTCTAAATACCACATCTCGACTATACACTACCTTCTTAGTTTCTGGGTTCCAAATCTTATAACCTTTGAGACCATCTTTATATCCAGTAAAGATGCAATTTTCAACCTTCTTATCTATCTTACTCTGGTTTTCCTTTGGAACATGAACATATGCATCACATCCAAATACCTTGAGATGTGTGAGAGAAGGTTTCTTACCAATCCATAACTCTTGTGGTGTCTTGTCATATAATGTTGATGAGGGTGATTTATTGACCACGTAACATGCAATACCCACTTCCTCTGCCCATAATTCTTGTCCTAACCCGACATCACTAAGCATGCACCTTTCTTTTTCCATCAATGTCTTGTTCATCCTTTATGAAACTCCATTATCTTGAGGTATATATGGAGTATTATTCTACCTTTATATACCACACTTCTTACAGAATTATTCAAATTCATTCCCACAGAACACCCTGCCATTATATGTCCTCGACACCTTGATTATTTTCTCTGTTTGATTCTCAACAAGAGCCTTAAACTCTTTAAACCTGTCAAAGACTTCAGATTTCTTCCTGGGGAAATATATCCAAGTATTCCTCGAGAAGTCATCTATAAATGAGACTTAGTACACAGATTTTCCCAATGATGGGACCGATACAGGTCCAAAAACATCACTGTGAACTAGCTGTAAATCTCCTTCTGCCCTTATTGCACTAGAAGGGAATGTTTCCCGATTCTGCTTCCCATATACACAATGTTCACAGAAATAAAAATCCATAGAGAAGTTAGACATACCTTCAACCATACCTTTACCATGTAGTAGTTGAAGACCCTTCTCTCTAATATACCCCAGTCTTTGATACCACATCATAACCCTTTCTCCAGAGATTGTAGGAGTTATTTCTTATTCAACTCCGATATCAGGAACATTGGAACTATTACACCCATCACTAGTAGTGCTTCCTTACATCTTATACAGAGTTCCAAACTGAACTCCCTTCAACAACACCATTGCTCCTCGAACCATCCTGCAGGTTTCCTTTTCAAATATTGTTTTTACCCCTACATCATCCATTTTTCTTACAGAAATCAAATTTATAGCCAAAACTACGATATGAAAAGCACCAGGCAGTGTTCTAATCCTTCCATCTATGAGCCTCAAGTTGAATTTTCCTCGACCTATGATTATGGTTGTCGAGTCATCACCTAGGAAAACATTACCTCCATTATACCTTTCATATTCACAGAACCACTCGCTATGGGGAGTCATATGAAAATATGCACCTGAGCCAACCAACAATTCCTCATGATATGTATGTGTGCTTAAAGAATCCAAGTACACATCCCCTCCTTCTTCCTTGGAGGTCTTTTCTTCTATAGAAGGATATTCTTCAGATCCCTTATTTTTCTCAACTTTGGATCTACACTACTTCTTGTAGTGCCCTTATTTTCCACATCTCCAACATACCTTTACAAACTTTCCGGTAGATTTAGATCTACCCTTAGACTTAGATCTCCCACTTGAGAACTTATATCTATTTCTTTCCTGGGAACACCCTCTTGCAAATAATGTGTTTGTGCTCTGTCCTTCCATATTCTTCCATCTCATATCCTCCGAAAGCAAGGATGAGACTACCTCATCAAACTTCAAGGAAATTGTATTACTACTTATGGCCACAACCAGACTATCCCAAAAGTCTGGTAAAGAATAGAATAAACTAATACATTTATCTTTATCTAAAATTTTAATCTCAATAGATACTAACTGACTTACCATAGTATTGAAGGCGTTCAAATGCTCTACCACCGAGTCTCCACCTCTCATTCTCAGGTTATACCGCTTCTTTCTCAGGAATAATTTATTTACTAGGGACTTATACTGATACAACTTCCCCAACTTATCCCATAAATCCTTGGTTGTATCTTTCTATGACACATTCAATAATATTGATTCTGAGAGACACAGTCGGATTGTACTCTTTGCCTTCCGATCCAACATTTTCCACTCATCTACTGAAGTTCCTGTAGGTGCAATACCTGGATATACTGTGATATACTAATGTCTGTCCACCAACAAATATTCCATCTTGAGCTTCCATGGCTCAAAACATTTCCCATTAAACTTCTCGATCTCCATCTTTGAATTTCTTGCCATTTCTTTTCACCTGAAAAATCAATACCACAGATCTCCCACTGTAGCAAGGCTTATCACAGTCTCGAGCCAAACCCTTGACCACAAAGGTGTCCCCCTGAATCCAACAAAGATCTGATACCAAATGTCAATTTTAACCTTGTACAATATTTACTGCAAATAGATTTTCAGTAAGAGAACAAAAAAGATACAATGGCAAATACAAACATTACACAGAGATTTTTTTTGTGGAAACCCGAACCGGGAAAACCAACATATTCTATATTCATTCATATTGTTACATTGTTTACAATACAATATACAATATACAATATACAATATTCTCAATTTCATTCTTTTGGGAAAAGGGGTGACGATAAGGGGGATCATTAGGAGGAAGTCCCTGAGGGGTGGAAAAAAAAATTAATATTTGGAAAGGAAAGATTGGAGGTCAGGATGCACAAATGGTGTCTCAATGACTTGAATATAATGGAGTTGAGCAATGATACCAGAGTGGCCTTTATTGAGGATACTTTCCATATCATGGGAAATAATGATCTCAGGAGAACCATTTGTGAGACCTTGGAATTGATACCTTTGTCCTTCCTATTGGAATTGCATGGTTAATTCCTTAAAATCCATAAGAATGGGATCAAAAGTGTGTAACAATTCAAAACCTAACACAATGTCACAACCTCCCATGTCAATGGAAAACACATGAGTTTTTAGTTGGTAATGTCAAATTTGAAGACAAACATTTTCGCAATGCCCACCACATTTCATGGACCCACCATTGGCTATCATGATTTGAAAATTATCGACAACACGAATATAGCAATTGATTTCCTGGGAAATGTGATGATGAATAAAATTGTGGGTGATACTACTATCAACAAGGATGATGACCTTCTTGTTCTTAATGTAGCCAATGAGATTGAGCATTTGTGGGGCTGAGAAGACAGTGAGGGCAGGAAATGAAATAAGTGGGTCAATGTCAGGTGGGTTAGCAGGATCCTGGGTGGCATCAGGAAGGGAGGGTTCTTCAACAAAGTGAATTGTCACATCCTATTTAGGAACATCTTCCGAAATGACCATAAATAGTTTTTGTTCCTTACACTTGCACCCCAGAAAGTATTTTTCATCACAATTATAGCAAAGACCCTTCAATTGGCGTTCAACCATTTCATCCCTATTTAGTTTTTGGACCTTGAGGGGCATGACACGGGTGCTACAATTAACGGATCAAGGAAGAGGAACAAAAGGGGGTTTTTGTTCAAGGAAAAAACAATTTGTTGGGTATATTTAGCACATTGAGTAGCTTCCAACCAAATTGGAGGGCGAGCCATGAGAACTTGGGATCAAATTTCATCCTTGAGACCACTGATAACGCATTCACGGAAGAACGCATTTGACATGCCCTCTGTTTGAAAGGAAAAATGCTCAAAATAAGTCATGAAGTATTCCACTGTGTCAAATTGTTTCAACTTAGTCAAACGACTAAGATAATCGGTATGAGTATCAAAGCAGGCATAGATCTCAACAATAAACTGGGTCCAGACAATATACCCATGACGTGAATTTTTTATCCATTTCCACCATTGCCAGCATTTAGGATCTAGATAGAGAACAACATAGCAAACTTTGGCCAACTCATCAGTAATACCATGGAGAGAAAAATAATGCTCCATTTGAGTGACCCAACCTGTAGGATCAGAAACATCAAATTTATTTACCTCTACACTGGGAATGTGGGGTTCAATATGAAAGGAGTTGGAATGAAAATGTGGATACTAAGAAGAATCAACAACATCGGGTTGTGTTGATGAGGAAAGACCTGTAGGGAGGTTCAACAATTGATTGACAACAGACTAGAGGGAGTTCAATTGGGTTGTGAGGTTGGTTTCCAAGTTGTCAATGCAGGAATTGGTAGAATCGATCTGAGATGTGAGATGTTCGATGGAGACATGGGCTTGAATGACGAAAGTTTGGAGGTCTTGGTTGAAAGTGGTGGCCATTTGGAGAGGGGAAGTGCAGGTAATGAAAACAAATGGGTGGGTGGGACCACAAAGAAAATGAATTAGAAGTGATAGGTACCATGAAGATCAGTTCTTGAAGGGAAATATAATGGGATAGGCGGCAAAATAGGGACACTAGGAAGGGGTCGGGTCCACTGCATTAAAAAGGATTAAAAATGAAAGGTATGACTGTGATCAGGGAGAAAAGGGGAATCCAATGGAATAGGTCCCAACTAAGAGTGTCTCTAGGACCACTATACTCATTTTTGTTTTTTTGTTACTCCTGCGGAGTTATACTCCAGCCTGAAGAATACAACAGTGAGAAAATTCCCAAATGCTTAATAGGAAGAAATGTGTAGTAATTTCACAACTAGAATGCATAAGACACTGTAACACAAAAATATATCTTGTTGGTTCTATTTATGTTTCCTTCCAAGGGTTAGGGTATGCAAGGGTTTGACCTATGCTATAGCTCTCTGATATACGTTTGGGGTCTAACAGTAGTACTCGACCCAATATCTCAGGGACCCAACTAAGGAGGCTAGACCGTACCCTTATTTGTACTACCCGACTACCCAGACACTAGAGAGTATCTTCCCGATTGTTGTTCTCGGTGGCACTATAGAAGTTGAGTGACCGATCAGTTTATCTATAGAGGGCTTCAGGAGATCTAGGTCGATCCATATATAGGTGTTGTCTGATGCACTACCACTCGAAGGGGTACCAATAGGGGTTACAAGGGTAGCCAACATATGTGCGCTTAAGTACCACTTGTATTTACTACGTGTATGAATCCCCGATCACGGGTTTATGCGCGTAACGACAAATCGATGTAGCTTAAAGACATTGGAATACATCTCTACCCTAAAAACATTTAACCCACGATATTTTTCCAAGGAAGGTGCTTTGATACCACTTGTAATATTCCACTTCTAAAATAGTATGAAAAATAGAAATAATTAGCTAGAAATGGAAGATAATCAATGATCTAACCATAGCAACGTCACAATAATACCATAATAATGCCAGAATAACACCAGAAAGAGGACTTTGATTAGTGAGAGCAATGTTCACTTGCCTCTTCGAGGGGTAAACCTACAACAGAGTAGAGCTCTATTACAATAATATCCAATACAAAACTTCTCATACTCTTTATTCCTATTTATACTAAATCTATCTATCAAAAGAACAATCTATAGGAAGATCATTCTAGAAGCGAAAGATTCTATTAGGTCTTCTTACATTTGACTTATTCCTCCTTATTTCTAGTCCTTATTAATATTTGTTAAATTTTTAATGAAAATAAAGTACCAAGGCAAGTGTTTCTCTTCCCTAGGCGCCTAAGGGGGAGAAATTGCCGAATGTGGGTCCTAGTCATTTAATTTGTGAGATGCAAA
>JZKD02S1665280.1:20930-43092 GCA_000966675.3 Picea glauca
TCCGTGATTATGTTCAGAGAGGAGTTGTGGAGCTACAGTACATATCTACTGAGGAGCAGGTTGCAGACATACTCACCAAGGCATTGAACGTGGGCAAGTTTGTATTTTTCAGGGATAAGCTTGGAGTGGTGAGTAACACTTTCCTCAGTATGAGGGAGTGTTAAATTTTTAATGAAAATAAAGTGCCAAGGCAATTGTTTCTCTTCCCTAGGCGCCTAAGGGGGAGAAATTGCCGAATGTGAGTCCTAGTCATTTAATTTGTAAGATGCAAATTAAAAGGTGACTTTATGATTAAAGTGAGGGTGAGTGAAGAGACACCAAATATCAGCCACCCATCTGATCTAATCTCAACCGTTAGATTAGAAAACCCCTCACCTTCCCTCATGAGGTCGACTAAGGCAAGATGGCGCACCCATTTTTGAGAAAAGTAGGAACAATCTTGTTGAGAGAGCAAGAGACTCTTGGTGAAATGCCAAGAGGTTCTTGGTGAGATGCCAAGAACAAGGAAGTTGAAGCATTCTTGTTGAGAGAACAAGAGGATTTCAAGCATTCTTGTTGAGAGAGCAAGAGAGAGGTCGAGCTGAAGAAAAGAGACTGTAACTACAATTTCTAGGAGTGTTGGCATGCATTCCAAGGCTGCCGAATAGCATTTAGTGGCACATAAATTGAGTCTTAGCAGAGTTTTGGCATGAATTTCGAGACAATCCGTACAACATTAATTGTTGGGACAACCGTACAGTTGTACGGATTTCTGGTTCATAAATCAAGGAGCAAAGCTACAAGAATGTCCAGATAAGTTTGTGTAAATATCTGAAGATGAATATGCTGTAAAAGAATTTCTCAGAAGCTCATAAATAATACAAAGCCCTCTCTCGCTGGTTTTCCCCTTGTGGGTTTTTCCAGGGTCGAAGTTAGACCGAATATCTTTGTGTCTATATTTTTTGAGTTTTGCATATTGCTGATATTTTATTTCTGCATTGAAAACAATGTTCAGAATCCTCATGTTTCAGTTCTGAAGTTTGTTTTCTGTTAAGTTTTTATATGCTGAAACACCGCTGTGAGTATATGCTGAAACACAGTGCTGTAACATATGCTGAAACACAATGTTGTAACATATGCTGAAACATAGTGTTGAGTCATATGCTGAAACACCGCTGTGAGTATATGTTGAAACACAGTGCTGTAACATATGCTGGAACACAGTGTTGTAACATATGCTGAAAAACAGTGTTGTAACATATGCTGAAACACAGTGCTGAGTCATATGCTAAAACACCGCTGTGAGTATATGCTGAAACACAGTGCTGTAACATATGCTGAAACACAGTGCTGAGTCATATGCTGAACCACCGCTGTGAGTATATGATGAAACACGGGGCTGTAACATATGCTGAAACAGTGCCGAAACTGAGTTTGGCATTTAAATTTGGCTGAAAAATCAGCGAGACTGAAACTGGGTTGGGGTTTTGAAAAATTAACAATATTGACCTTTATTACATGGAAATATATTATTCTACTCACTTGAGGGGTTAGGTAGGTTAGGCCCCTAACACAAGGGCCAGGTTCTCATCACCACCTCCTTGCTTTCTAACTCTAGAGTCATCCTGAGTCTCTTCCTAGATAAAATCATCCGATCTCCTTCGCCATTCTAGAAGATTTTCTTGAGCATAGAATTCCTTGACAAATGGTTCTGAAGACTTTTAGAAACCATTCAATGCCAAATTTACAAATTATATGTCATTCACTTTCTCCCCAATAGATTCAAGATGATCATACACTTGATTAATCCTCATGAAGTAGTTGGTAACATTGTTAGATCTAGACATCTGCACTGATATGAGTTTATTTCTTAAGATCATCTTCCTATTCGAGTTTTTGATTTGAAATAAACCTACCAAGGAATCAAACTTATCCTTTTCCTTCTTCTTCTCGGAGAAGTGAGGAATCAAATGATCCTTGACTGCATCCGAGATTACTCGTTGGGATTTAATCTCCTTCTTCTCGTGAGCTTCCAAAACTTGTAGAGCTATCGGTGGAGGAACTACTTTTTCCACAATCTCCCAAAGACCATATTCCTTAAAAAGAAAAGCAACTCTTTATTTCGGAGATAAGAAGTTGGATGCTCCATTCAATTTTATTTCAACTCTCAAACTTGTTGTTTTCATCCTTTAGATATGATAATCTATAGAGGAAATATCTTACTGCTGAAATTGTCCTTGTACGGACTTGTACACTCCCTGTAAGACATGTACAATGTGTATGTACTATTTTAAATTGTGTTGTCATTGATGTAAAAGGTATAAAGGACTGTGATAGTCATGAATGTCATGTATCAAAAAGGCAGGGGGATATTGTGAATATCTTGACCTTCTACAAGAGTCATGTTTGTTTACCCAGAATGAAAACACCATAACAAGAAGATGACTATGTGTGACTATGAAGACTAGAGAAAATTAGACCAAACGGATAGAGGAAACATACTGACTACAAATCAAACCAAACTAAATAAGAAGAGAATGTTTTGTGTGTTGATGAGGTTTTTTCAACAATCAATCCAAAGTGTAATGAGATCTAGAAGGTGAAGAGTTCTTGTGGAAGAGTAATTATTGATTTCTGAAGCTCAATGGTGCAAATGAATAAGTTATGTGCATGTGAGGGAGATGTGGCTAAGACTTTGTGGTGAGTAGATGAGAGATCATAGTTTGGGTTTGAAAAATATGCAGATCTGAATGGAGATAAGTCCGGTAAGAGAGTCGAAGTAAAAGTCTAAAAGAGCAATAGAAACATGTTCGTGAAATATATATGTCCAACATGCATACAGAGAATTGGTTTCAAAAGTTTTATATTGGAAAAGCACCTTTATGTAACTTGAATATAAATGAAATAGACTTGGAATCATGCACAAGGAATTAAATTTTTTCGGGAGAATGATGGACCTGGAATAGGTTAAATCTTGATCGTTGATCATCAGAGATCAATGGATAAGACCAAAGGAACTAGGGCCCGATACCCAGTGGGATAGCTCAACCATGTTAGTTCCATGATAGCAACCTCATCAAAACCATGTGTCCAGTCATATGAGTGCCACATCAAAGGAATTCCATGTCAGTGCCATATAAAGAAAATCTGTAGATGTCACGTGTAGTACCATGTGTCAAGACATGTATCGATGCCATGTCATCTAGTACATGAAGAATACGTCCAAGTGGAAGCCATCGCATCTGCAATAATAACACAAGAGATATAAAAAATGATTAAGTATCGAGACTTCATAGAGATAACGAAGTGGATGGAGATGTAGTGGAGTGTGGTTGTTATACCACAATTTGACACATCATTTTCATTTGTGATATGGCCTAGTTATTTTCCCTAGCTTGCAAATCCAAATCCCATCCTCCTACATTAGAAGCATCTAAAAAAACAATTTTATTTCCATATGTGGGTCATTAGTGTGCAAATCATGGATGTCTGTGCTTTTCTAGTGTGCAACCCACAGATTGCCTAAAAAAATGTGAAAAAAATAAAATAATCCACATTTTTAGGTGGTGTTAGGGCCCTATAATTTATAGGAAAATCAGTATTCTGACTGATATCTATTTCATGCAGAAATCTCTCAACACATCTCATCTCTTATCACAAGTTAATTTGTGGATTTTGTCATAAAGTTGGTTTTTAAGAGATCTTTGGTTTCTTAGGTGCTTTGGGGCAAACATTTTATGCATTTTGGGCAAAAAGGTATAATGAGGGGCTTTGCATCGCAAAATTTATATGTGGAAAAATGTTTTGTGAAATTTAGCCTTTTAAACCAAAATTAGCTTTCTCGGGCCTTTGTATGAAATTTCGAAAATCTCTACAATTTTTCATTAAACAAATTATAGCCCGCAGGCCTAGTTCTGACCCCCCGGGCTTGTTTAGCACGCAACATAATGAGACCACAAGTCAAGAAACAACATACAAGCTAGCACCCAAGCGCCAGAGCCAAACACAAGTGTGTAGCCTTGGGCTCACTTTGTCCATGTGATATGTGAACATCGGTGCATATAAACACTTATAAGAGTTTTTACTCGATGCATGTGGAATATAGCCTGACTGTGAAACAAAAAAAAAAATGTAGTAAATTCAATACCAACTATCATCCTTTTGCACAGATGTCAAGATTACCCAGATTTTTATTGATAAATGCTAAGAGCGATTGCACGGGTTTGGGTGCTATCTCATCCTCACCATCCTTGGTCAGTTCTTCCACTCTTCAGTCTGGTTTTGGTCTGCTCGGAAATACACCTTCGCCATTTGGTCAGTCAAAACCATATCAAGCATTTGGGAAAACTCTGCGATTAACTCTTGTTTTTGGCCAAACACAGACATCGCAAGTTGGTACTGTATTTCACGTGTGTCCGCTACAGCTATATCATCCCACTGTTTGTTGATTGTTGTATTCAGGGGCTCAAACAAAATAGGAGCATAAGTCATCAYTGTTGGATTTAGAGGTAAATAAAAATCTTAATAGRTCGAYACAAAAATTATGCATCCAAGTGTTATGTCAAATTTAATGCATGCTCTAGTCATCACAAGTGTTCAAGCCCATGGCCAGATGCTAGGGTAATTTGCAGGTGTCGATTTTATTAAAATAAGGATGATCGAAGGCCAAACTCCAGCTCCAATTCACTGCATCCATAGCACACCTGTTATCGATCTAACACAGCTACCAAACATCAACCACCAAGCGAAAAGCCACAAGGAGTAAAATTTCTTGATTATGCTCTCGCCTCTTGAAAGATCTATGAGGTAGTGGGGTTTAAATACTTTAAGAAATACTTTGAAGTGGTACTCTTCATCTCATTGGCCTTTTGAGTGATGGTGGTGTCTACTCATGATTAAATTGGTTGTAATATGTTTTGAAATACCTGAGTGTATATCCTCACTATGGTCGTGATTTACTTGATGGGTAAAGGATGCGCAGGGGATGCTTTAAGAAAATGGCATATCACTTATCAAATGAATTTTTTCAAGAATGCAAGTTGCATGTTAAGATGGGAATGGTGTAGAAGTGAAAATGCATCGATGCATGATATACTAAATATGGGAGTAGAAGAAAATTCTACATATACAGTAAATTCAATGGGTTTTGGTTCTCAGAGGTGACTTCTTAAAGAATCTGAAACATAAAGTTCTAAGGAAGGTGATAACGAAGGATCTACCACTGTTGCAAATTATCAGGACCTGACAGAGGAGGAAGATTCTTCTTTTGATCTGTTTCGAGATGGATAAGATGGCTTGATTGATGAATATTCATATGACTATGATGACTATGTTGATGAAGTAGCTTGGGGAGATGAAGACTTTGCTGAGGCCCAACATCCAAAACCAGAGGATATTTTCAATATTGATTCCCATATCCTATGTAATCCAGTGATAGCATATATTGAAAAAGGATGGTGTAAATGAGATGAATGTTGCAGCATCTTACCTTTTTGATCAGGAATACTATGACAACCCTGCACATTCAACAGAATTGGGTGGTATAGATATTAGTAAATATCTTATTGGTGCAATTGTGGTTTTTAATCTTGATACCAAAAAAGTTAAGTGGAGAACTCAACTGGATTTTAGCACAGACTCTGGAATCTTTCGTGCCCATATCTACTCTTCTCCTTTAGTGGTTGATGTGGATGTTGATGGAGATGGACATACATACATGGTAATTACAACAATTTCAGGCAATATTTATGTTCTTAATGGAAAGGATGGATCATATGTGAATCCATTTCCCTATTGCACTCATGGGAGGGTCATGAGTCCAGTCCTCTTAGTTGACCTGAGTAAGCGTGGAGAAAATCGAAAAGAGATGACTCTTGCTACAACATCATTTGATGGTTACTTCTATCTTATTGATGGCCAAACAACTTGTGATGATGTTATTGATATTGGAGAGACTTCATATAGCCTGGTTCTAGATGATAATGTTAATGGAGGTGATGATCTTGATCTCATTGTGACAACCATGAATGGCAATGTATTCTTCTTTTCAACTCCTGCTCCACGTCATCCATTAAAGACATGGACATTCACAGAGTACAGGTGGAAGTTAAATCATGATTTTTTAGGGATTTTTATCAATGTTTGCAGCTGGTTGAAGATTTTTCTCATCACTCAGGTATCAATTTGATCCACACTTTCAGGCAGGTTCATTTAATCAAAGACACCTCGGGCACAGTTGGCAAAGGATTGGTTTCATATCACCAAAATTCCTGCAGATATCAAGGCAAGAATTCTAGAGTTCAAAGAGGAAATGACAAATAGGTGGTAGTTAGTTATTGAAAAGAGAAACCCCATATTTGTTTTCAGCAAATTTCAAGTAGCTCAAGACACATTGCAACCAAGTGGGAAAAACTTAGAAGTAAAGGATCGATGGAGGATCAAATTGGCAGCCCTTGTTAAGCAATTTGTTTTAATCACACGAGTTATTTTCCGTAGTATTTTTCATTGCTATCTTTAATTTGTAATGCATATAAGGCTTTATTTCCTAAAATCTAGGACAGTTAGTAAAGTTTATTTTCCTATTTAAGTTATGAATTGTAAGAGGTAAGTGGTTGGAACCTGTTGAAGGAATACTTTCCCAATTATTTTAATGAGCTCACATAGCCTCTTTTCTTTCAAATCTACAGGATTTCAAGATCATATTGTTTCAGGATTCATGTGCCATAGCTATTGGTGAAGTGCTTCTTCTGAAAATTGTTTCTCTATTTCCATATGGTTTTCCTTTCATTATTATCTTTCAAAAGTTTTAGGGACAGAATTTGTTGAAAGATACACTCTGATTCTTACTGGGGATAATATAATTGTTTTCTTTTGATATTTAGTGGCATAATTCTTCATTGCTTTGTTGCTAAATTGATCCTTTCTCTTTTCTTCTATTTCACTTCATTCAAATTTACCGGATCTAGTAGTATGTCTACCTTGCCCTGTTTCACTTTAGATTGATACTTCTGCAAATTGATCACCTCGGCCTCTATGACTCCATTTCCCAATGGACCTCCTCTATTGTTCCAACCAAATATATCAAAACCAAAACAAACCCCAATCTATCATAACTAGCCTAATATTCAACCCAAACAAAGCTAAATTTATATAGATAGATCCCTCTTTGAGTCTTGGAGGGATAGATCCTTGACTCGAACTGGTTTTGATGTTACCTCCGTGAATGCCTCCACAACTTTGGGCAAACTACAGAGTGCTAACAGGTGGTTTTTTCAGCTGGGCTCATTCTAAAACTCCCTTGAGCCCATAAAAAATAGAATTCAACCACCTCAACCCCTTGAGGATGGTATAAAGGCACCTTTTAGGGAATGGACGAGGAGGAAAATCTAGGTGCAAAGTTATGTTGTTGAATATGCACGCTTCCCTGTTTCCCTTCATCATCTGAGTAGCATCCCTTTATTCTAAAACATGCTTTCCAATACTCCTTCTTCTCCCTTATATGACCATATGGTGTGTTATGTTAAAATTTTGGTATGCTTGTTTAACCATAGAAAATGTCGCATCAATGTCACCCAACCATAGGCATTCACATATGCCACCCCCAAGAACTATAACCTTTTCTTAGATAGAATGATTTTGACAAGTCTACACTAGAACCAATAGATAAATCTTAACCAAAAACACCACTGCTTCAGCATCAACACAATACTAAGAAAATGAACCTTTACTAATGCAAGCATACCTTTACCAAGAGAAGCACACAAGAGAGGTTCCATAAAGACTGAGAATATTCCATGATAATTGTTGCACTACTCTCTCCATACTTGTGCCTCCTTTTGCTGCAACTGCAACTCCTTAGACTTGCGCACTAGCTGAGTAAGTAAGTGAGAGTTTCAAAATGATCTAGGCATCACCTTATTTATACTTATTCTTCTAGTGAACTTTTCCCACATCGCTGACTTATCTTTAATGGAAAATATAATTTACTTTTAATTTTTCTGGCAGGCTGACTTCACTTTCTAGGGTTTTCTATTTCTTTATTATTATTATCCTTGGGCCGACTTCTCTTCTAGGGTAATTCCACATCTGTTTAATGGTTCTCTTACCTTTGGAATATTCTACTCTAAGTACAAAGGTTATACTCGAGGTTAATACCTTCCGTAGCTACCAAACCATCAACACTCTCTTTTAGTTAGGGAGGTATTAACTAAGATGTTCTTCATGTAATGGTCTCAATCACATCCATCCATATCACATGGCATGGGAAATACTCACATAGTATTGAATACCAATCTATAGGTAACATCACCATAGCCACATAAGCTATCTCATGGTGAAACATATCATGTCACAAATATCACCATCATAGCCAAACAGACTCTGTCATAGTCACACACAAACTATCTGATGGTTATGTCACATTCATGCATTTGGGGCCTCATCAACACATGTAGAATATCTTTGGTGGGAACAACCTCATCGTCATCTCAAACCTTATGTCATTACATGGATTTCATCTAGATCACGTAGAACTAGGCATCTAGCTCATATATAACTAGGCAACCATCCAACTCACATAGAATATGGAATATGAAGTTGAGCTAGTTTACACAAGACTATGCTATTACCCAATCCAATGGAGTCTGGGAAACTGCAACTCACCAACTCACACAAAATATGGCTTCTAATTCCCACATAGTATCATCCAACTCACTCACACAGAGTCTATATCAACGATCACTCATGTACATAGGGTCATCCAACTCACTAACACAAAGTCTAGATCAATGACCACTTATGTAGAACTAGGAAACTAGCCTAAAGATATCCCTTTTGGTTGGCACATTAGGAATCCAGATCATAGTGAATTGGAATCTAACCATGAGGATTAGGTGATGTAGTGTGCACACACTACCCATCTATCCCAAGGCTAGGAAACACCTCCAGCCACATATGTCGGTCCTCCAACTTGAAAAGATGTGAAACGTTCCAGCCCCAAAGGATCGACATCTATTGACCTTGTGTGATGTCATGATGACTGGTGCTACAGTCAGTAACATGCTTGTAAATGACCATCTACTGCTGCCACACTCTACAAGATATTTCCCTAAGAATCGCATATGTGACTCATCACTCCCTCTTACGAGAGATGTCCTCCTGGAGCATTCCAATATTGTCCATGAAGTACACAAACTTCACCCTTGACAGAGGCTTGGTCAACACATATTCTATCTACTTAGTTTTAGTGACATACTAGAGCTTCACTGCTCCCTTCTGCACCATATCTATGATATAATGGTACCTGATCTTTATATTCTTGGAATTTTCATGAAACACCGGGTTCTTTGAAAAATTCACACAACTTTGGTTGTCACACCAAATACAAGTCCCTCTAACTCGAGATCAAACAAACTTTCAAGCATATTTAGAAGCCACACTACTTCGATTCTAGATAAACACGTTGATATGTACTCTGCCTCAGCCATACAGAGCACCACACTAGTCTACTTCTTGCTAAACCATGAGATCATATATGATCCCAAACTGAAGCAACATCCAGATGTACTCTTCCGCTCTTCGACACTACTGACTCAATCTAAATCACTATAGCCTTTCATGCTTATCTCACAATCTGAAACATATATAATTCCAAATTCTATCATACCCTTTAGGTACCTTAATACATCCTTTTCCAAAATCAATTGAACATGTCTAGGTTTGACCATATACTAAATCAATGTGTTGACCACAAAGCATATATTTGGCCTTGTGTTTGTTAAGTACATCAACGAACCAATCATATTTCTATACATGGTAGAATCCACTATCTCTAAATATGTATTTCTCAATAACTTCAGATTCATAACCATCAGTGTAGGCATGTATTTACAATCCATCATTCTGAATCTCTTCAGAATATCTAGAACACATTTTCCTTAGCACAAGAAAATATCATCCAGTTTCTGCCGCACCTCTAGACCTAATAAATAATGCATTATACCTAGGTATTTTATCTTGAACTCCGATGCAATATTTTAATGATGAGTTTCTCGTTCCCTGTTAGAAATAGGTCATTCGATATCAAAGGGAAACCAATCCCATGATCATCAAAATAATTGTCTGGCATATCCTGCCCTGGGTGCTTTTTCTTAAGACTGTACAAAGCTTTCTTCAATCTGCATACATGAGACTCCTTCACATGTATCTTGTGGTTTATCTATGCACACTTCTTCTGAATACTAGAGCAAGTGTGCCATCATGATGTTCTCCCTCTTTCTGGGAGAATCCTCTCACCACAAACTAAGCTTTGCGCATCTCTATTCTACCATAAACAACATGTTTTATCTTGTCGATCAATTTCAAAGTCACCATCGACTTCGCTTATGGTCTCAAGGAAAAAATACATATCACAGTCCTTCTGACTATCTTCCTCCTTTTTCACTGAAATAAGGGAATCTTCCCAAGAGGTCTCATATCTCCTCAAAGTCTCTGAAGCTTCAATATATCCTCCTTAACTCATGGCACTTGTCTATCATTAATGTAAGATGTTTGTCTCTCCCATGTGAATATGAGGAGGAATAATTTCTAGATGAAAGTCACTAATCCATTGACTCTTTCTGATATCGAGCTCATTCCGAGTCTCCATTCTCCCTTTGAATCTTGACTCCCTCTGAGTCTATATAATCTCTGGAGCTATCTGCTCCCTACTAGATCATAATGGTTGACTCTCTCTGAACTCTAGCTCCTTCTTAGATTGTACTTGGTGTGGCTTCCTACCTCACCATTGGTGGATCCATATGATCCTTCTCATGATGTGGCCCATCAATGCTATATATCTTTGCATCTTACAAAGTATCACGTGACCATGTTGGTGTCTTCCTAGTTACTACAGTGATTTTGGGTAGGCCCTTCTAGCTTTACTAACTCTTCCCGATGATCTGAAGAGTGATCAACTAAACTAGAGGGATATGTCTAGTCATCTTTGGAACCTTTTTCTCCTTATAATCAATTTCCATATGAGATACTCTATATCTCACAAAATTACCCTTCTTTCCAAAAGGTTTTAACCTCATCGTCTTTTTCTTTGGTATACAGTCATGTATACAACTTCTTATTTGGACAGTCTACTCCATGTCTCAAACTAGATACCATATAATATGTTTCTTCCTGCAACCGTCACTATATATCCCCTCATATTTATCATCTATGACGTACCCGGAACAAGACCAACAACAAGGGAAAACAATAGACAAGAATAATACCCTTATAATAATAATAATAAAAACAATAACGAGAACAATTGTCATAGTAGGTTCTTCTAAGAGCTATCACTTGTGACATTCCTGGATAAAAATGCAATAAGAAGAAATAGGAACAAAACCCTTCCAGTGTTGTGACGAATCATTTCTCCATGGTAACCTACCTGAGACAAGAGCAACAAGAGAAAAAGTATTTCCAATATAATATCATTTTCATAAGAACATATCTACATTAATAAGAATAGAAGACAATTTCATGGTAATCATCATAACATTACCAAGGTGACTTATGATGCAGGAGCATCATACGTAGCCAATCAAGCAAGCACAAAGGTGACAGACAACTGGAAAAGCACCAACACACATTTTGAAATGTTTTTAAAAATTAATGAGCGAATATTAATGTAATATCTAGGGGAAGCGTACTTACATTTATATCTAGATGTTGTAAACAGATCTTGAGTGTTTCTCTCATCTATCGAATGTAGAGGCATTTATGCGTAATGAATGCAAGTAGGTAGATTTAATTTAATAGATTAGACAGTTTAGAAGCGTAGGAGGGAAAACGGATATAGACACCCTCACCCTTGTATCATTGTAATTTTATGATCATTCAGAATTCATAAGCTGTAGAGATGAAGCAAAGAGTTGTAGAGAAGAACCCATGTACAAGAATGCTTGAGTTAATATATGAAGCTTTGACTCAATTTTCAGGGTGTTATGATGCTTACTGTTTACATTTGTTAAATGGTATGTTTACAGTTGTTTTATTTTCTCTGTTATGCATTTGTTTCAATGCTGTGTCAGATGTATCATTTCATGTTGAGTGTATGAAGTCTGAGAGAGGAGAAGAATGAGTTTCAATTGTTTCTCTTCCTAATAATTTCTGCAAAGAGTGCAGTGAACGTCCGCAAGGTGTGCGTTGATGAGGATCTGAGTTTTATCTCAGAAAGCTCAGGAGAGATATCATTGTTCTCATAACTAGCAGAAGTGCAGGTGAGGCACATAGTCATGCAAGGTGTGCATAGGCTAGTTGAAGCCTTAGAAATTAACAACTAAGGTGAAGGTTGAAGGACTATTGTTGCAAAGAGTGCATAGGGTTGAAGACTCAAATAAGCAGAGGTTATTTGAAAGTTCCCACAAGGAGTATGAGCAGGATTCCTTTTGGGGGCTTGAGGTTGCAAGTGAGAGCTCAGGAGGGATAGCACCTTTGAAGTGTTCAAAGGGAGGGAGAGATTGAAATCATCTCGTAGAATTCAAGTTCAGGTGGAAGGACGCCAAGTCATTTTTTCCAAGAGATCCTTGAATAAGAGTGAACGAACGGTGAAATATCTTCGTGGAAGAAGTGTTGAAATCTTGTGGACCATTGGATCTCACAGATCTATGAGAAGGTTAAGGCTGAGTGTATTTTAGCATTCAGGAGCTCAGGAGGAGTAATGACTATTGGATGCAAAGCAAAAGGAGCCATTGATTCCCCTTTGAAGTGGAATTTTGGCATTTCAGCATTTCGGTGTTCGACATTTCGGCAATTCTGATGACAAGGAGCCCGAGCACTTTGCGTTGAAAACACCGAAGTTGTGAAACATGACATGTCTTTGGAGTAGGGCTATGGTCACGGAGGAAGCAGTCACATGCACCGAGATTTGTTCAAGGGCTAATCGTCGTTGATCCCATTTCGACATTTTAGCATTTCGGGCTTCGGGAAGTAGAGGAGACTGTGATTTGGAATCAAGAGTCTCAAACTCTAGGTTTGTGAAACCCTGAAAGATCCAGAGCCATTGGATCAAGGAATATCTCAGCCATAGATCACGTGGGAGGTGAGGCTTTAGGAATTCATGAATCAAAGTTTCTAAAGGTAAGGAAACTCTCTGCTATGGATTTTCGTAAGTCGTGAAATCTCGAAGAGCGAAAGGAAAAATTCCTGAAAGGTTGAGGGACAATAGTCGTTGGGCCCCAATCAGGTTTCGGGACTCAAGAGGTAGAGTTGCATGGTCAACAAAACTCCCGAAATCACAGAGAGAGAAATGACAAAAGGTGGGTCCCAAGTATCAGTCAGAGGATACGTGCGACAGAAGTCAAAGGAGTGGTCAAGGTTCGGTGAAAATCCCAAAAGGCTGTCGATCTCGCCAAAGGAGAAATTTCAGAATTTGGGGAATCATAAGGGAAGAGGAACGATTGTTGGTTGTTTTCTCAAGTCCTGAAAAGCCAAAATTAGTGGGCAACAGGTGGCAGGTTCTTGTCGCATTGAAGGAGTCAACCTTCGTTGACAATTCACATTCTAGCATTTGCCAAGAGCTGTGGAAATACATCGGGACTCGCCAACTCCCGAAACTCGAAGTCCTTTGTGACTTAAAAAAAGTGTTTAATTATCCCTTGGTGTGGTTTTAGTGAAGATCCTGCATGGATGTCAGCCTGAGGGTAGGGGGTCTGCGTCAGTTGTGGTATCAGAGCATAGAACAAATTCTTTTTTTTCTGTAGCAGAGAGAAAAGAGGAAAAATTTTCAGCCATGCCACCGAGAAGAAGAGATAGGAAAATGCCTGATCCAGCAGTGGAAAGAGAAATGTGTGAGTTACGTGCTAGACTTGATGCTATGGATACAACACAGAGGCGCACAGTCGATGCTAGGGATATCGGTGAGGCTAAAAGTGAAAATGAAGTTGGAAACGAGGGAGAAGAAGTTGCAGTTGAATATGCTACAAAAGAACGCCTATTTAGGGCTGTTGCAAGGATAGGTGCGAGAGAAAAAATGGACATTCCCATGTATGAGGGAAACTTAGATGTTGAAGAACTTATAGACTGGATTAGAGCTCTAGACAAATACTTCGACTATGAAGATGCCAAGGAAGATAAGAAAGTCAAACATGTCATTACTAGACTTAAAGGGCATGCAACATTATGGTGGGATGAACTGCAGGCTGATAGACGCTGCAAGGGAAAGCAGAAAATCAAAAGCTAGGATAGAATGGTTGCAAAGATGAAAGCCAAATTTATACCCAAGGATTATCAAATCACTCTGTATCGGAGGATGCAAAATTTGAGACAGAAGATGATTTCAGTGAAAGAATACACTGAAGAATACTACAAGATAAACATCAGAGCAGGTCACCGGGAGAGCAATGATGAAAAAGTTTCCAAGTACATGAATGGTCTGTGATATGACATTCAAGATGAGATGGGCATGATGACCATTCAAAATGTGGAAGATGCTTATCATATTTCTCTGAAAGATGAAGAGAAGTTGAGCCATAAGCAAGGTCAAAGCGACCAAGGTAGAAATCAAAGAAGAGGCAAGACAATTGCCCAAGACAGAAATCAGAAGCCTAAAGAAGAGGGGAAGAAACCACAACCTGAGAGAGGAGGAAGCTCACAAGGAAGGCAGTATGCTGATAGAAATACTTTTCCTCGAGCCAGAGGAAGAGGAAGAGGTAGAGGAGGTGAAGTGAAATGCTTCGTCTGTGGAAAAATCAGACATAAATCCTATGAGTGTCCAGATAAAAAGAAAGATGATGGTGAAAGTCACATTGTTGAAGCTCAAGGATGGAATGTTGAGGTAGAATATGCTGAGGGTGGAATATCTTTGATGATGAGGAAAGTTCTCTTGAAGCCGGAGAAGGAGGCAGAGAACCCAACCCAAAGAAACAGTCTATTTCAGACTGCTTGCAAAACTAAGGATAGGGTATGCAAGGTCATAGTGGACAATGGTAGCACAAAAAATATCGTATCTACAGAGATGGTAGAAAAGCTGGAGCTAGAGACTATTGTACATCCAAGCCCATATAGAGTTTTGTGGCCACAAAAAGGACATCAGGTAAATGTCACTAAACAATGTTTAGTTGAATTTAAAATAGAAGGATATAAAGATGAAATATTATGTGATGTCATTCCCATTGATGTTTGTCATCTATCGCTGGGTAGACCGTGGCAATATGACAAAAACATAGTTCATGATGGGAGAAAGAACACGTACACCCTAGAGAAAAATGGTAGGACACACATGTTGTTGTCGATTAAGGATAAATAAGTGAAAACAGAGATGAGAAACATTGTACTTTTCATGAGTGGGAAGGAACTTCTTAATGAGGTTAAGAAGAAGGAAGACACACAATTTATTGTGGTCAGGAAGCCCAAATTTTTTTTTCCCAGTACAAGAATAGATGATTTACCAGAAGAAATCTAGGATTTGCTAGGAGATTTTGTTGATATAGTGGTGGACGAACTACCTTTTTTGTTGCCACCTATCAAGAGTATAAGTCATCATATTGATCTTATACCTAGAGCCAGTTTGCTGAACAAATCCACGTATAGGTTGACACCGTAGGAAAATGAAGAAGTTAAGAGGTAGGTTCAGAACTTAATGGACAAATGATTGATTCCAGAAAGCTTGAGTCCATGTGTTGTTCCGACAGTGCTTAGCCCAAAGAAAGACAGAGGCTGGAAAATGTGTATAGACTCAATGGAAATCAATAATATTACCATCAGATACAGATTTCCATTGCCAAGGATGGATGACTTGATGGATTTCTTGAGTGGAGCAAAGTTTTTTTCAAAGATTGATTTGAAAAGTGGGTATCATCAAATTCGAATGAGCTAAGGTGATGAATGGAAGACAACATTCAAGACAAATGAGGGGCTATATGAATGTCTTTTCATGCCATTTGGCTTAACGAATGCACCCAATACTTTCATGAGGTTGATGAACGAAGTCCTAAAAGATTTCATAGGGAAATTCGTCATTGTATATCTTAACGATATATTAATTTTCAGCAAGACAGAAGTAGAACACTTAAATCATCTAGTTGTAGTAATGAGGAGATTATAGCAGGAGAAATTATTGATTAATATGAAGAAATCGTCATTTATGAGGACATAACTCATTTATTTGGGTTTTGTTATCTCTGCAAATGAACTGAAAATGGATCCAGAAAAGATAAAGGTGATTAAGGATTGTCTATCGCCAAAGAGTGTGTTTGAAGTATGAAGCTTCCATGGTTTGGCTTGATTCTATACGAAATTCATCTGAAACTTCAGTGGAATTAGCGCACCGATGATGGATACGGTGAAGAAATGACACAAATATTTTCACTGGACAGAGGAAGTAGAGAAAAGTTTCAATTTGTTGAAGAAGAAGATCATTGAGCAACCAATTCTGGTTTTGTCGGATTTTAGAAAGACATTCTAGGTCAGGTGTGACGTGAGTGGATTTGTAATTGGAGCGGTCTTGAGCCAAGACGACAGGTCGATCACATATTTCAGTGAAAAAATGAATGAAGCGAAGATTAAGTACTCCACATATGACAAAGAATTATATGCAGTCATACAAGCATTGAAGAAATGGAGACACTATTTGGTTCCCAAGGAGTTTGTTTTGTACAGTGATAATCATGCTTTACAATTCATGACTCGACAGAAGAATTTGAACCAAAAAATGCTAAATGGGTTGAATTTATGCAGAATTTTACTTTTGTGACTAAGCATATTTCTGGAACTGCTAACAAAGTTGTTGATGCTTTGAGCATGAAATGTTTGCTTATGCAGGAATTCAGAGTCAAGACTTTGGGTTTCGATAACCTTAAAGAAATGTATAGGGATGATCCAGACTCCAAAGAGGCATATGAGGCATCTAAGAATCCATCTCTCAGGGATAGAAGCCAATGGACTGAATACATGATCCAGGATGGATTATTGTTAAGGGGAAATCAGCTATGTATTCCAAAATGATCCATGAGGGAGAATTTGCTGAAGGAAAAACAAAGTGGAGGATTGGCTGGACATTTCAGTCATGACAAGGCATTCTCAAAGTTGAATGGCTTATATTTTTGGCTAGGGATGAGGACAGATGTCTAGAAATTTGTGGACAGGTGCAGAATTTGTCAGCACACGAAAGAAAAAAGGAAGAACACAGGGTTATACCAACCATTACCCATACCTAAAAGGCCGTGGGACGCAGTGAGCATGGATTTTGTATTGGGACTGCCAAGGACATAGAGAGGATATGATTCAATCTTTTTGGTAGTTGATAGATTTTCAAAAATGGCACATTTCATACCATGCCAGAAAACCAGTGACGCAACTCATATTGCGAACCTGTTTTTCAAGGAAGTCGTCAGACTTCACGGTTTTCCAAAGAGTATCATGTCTGATCGAGATACCAAGTTCGTAGGGCATTTCTAGAGGACCTTATGGAAGAAGTTGTGGACAAGTTTGTCTTTTAGCTCATCATATCATCCTCAAATGCATGGATAGACATAAGTCATGAACATGAGCTTGGGAGATTTGTTAAGAAGCTTAGTGACTGAACACCATAGTCAATGGGATCACATTCTTCCATAGGTGGAATTCACTTACAATGATTCACTCAATAGAAGAACAGGGCAGAGTCTATTCCAGATTGTATATGGAATGCAGCCAAGGGGAATTTTTGAATTGAAAGATTCAGAACAAAATGAATCCAGGAGTGCTAGTGCAGAGGAATTTGCAGAAGGAATGAAGGAGCTCCATAGTTGAGTTAAGGAGTGATTGCAGAGTTCAAGTCAAGAATACAAGAAGAGAGCAGATCAACATAGGCGAGAACTTCAATTTGAAGTTGGTGATCTGATTCTTGCACATATGAGGAAGGAGAGGTTCCCAAGGGGAACATATAATAATATGAAGATGAAAAAGATTGGATCATGCAAGGTCATGAGGAAATTTGGGGCAAACACATATGAGATTGAATTACCTGATGGGGTCAGAATCTCACCGATATTCAATGTTACATATTTGTACCCTTACAAAGCTGAAGAAGCAGGAATAGAGGAGGAACAGAAAGAGGTTCAATGGACAAAACAAATGCCTGTAGCTGAAAATCCACAGATGGAAGGCATAATTGACAAAAGGATTAGCAAAAAGACCAGGAGGAAAGAGTATTTTGAATACTTGGTCAAGTGGAAAGGACATCCAGTTGAAGATGCTAGTTGGGAAGATGAAGCAACAATTCATAGGCATGGACAGACTGTGCAAGAGCTCATGAATGGGAGTTCATGAAAATTTTCAAGAAAGAGAGTATGATGCAGGAGCACCGTACACAGCCAGCTAGGAAAGCACAAAGGTAGAAGATAGCTGGAAAAGAACCAGCGCACATTTTGAAATGTTTTGAAAAATTAATGAGTGGATATTAATGTAATATCTAGGGGAAGCATTCTTACATTTATATCTAGATGTTGTAAACAGATCTTGAGCGTTTCTCTCATCTGTTGAATGTAGAGGCATTTATTTGTAATGAATGCAAGTAGGTAGATTTAATTTAATAGATTAGACAATTTATAAGCGTAGGAGGGAAAACAGATATAGACACCCTCACCCTTGTATCATTGTAAATTTATGATCATTCATAATTCATAAGATGTAGAGCTGAAGTAGAGAGTTGTAGAGAAGAACCCATGTACATAAATGCTTGAGTTAATATATTAAGCTTTGACTCAATTTTCAGGGTGTTATGATGCTCATTGTTTACATTTGTTTTATTTTCTTTGTTATGCATTTGTTTCAATGTTGTGTCGAGTGTATGTAAATTTATGATCATTCAGAATTCATAATCTGTAGAGTTGAAGTAGAGAGTTGTAGAGAAGAACCCATGTACATGAATGCTTACATTTGTTTACATTTTTTTTATTTTCTTTGTTATGCATTTGTTTCAATGTTGTGTCGAGTGTATGAAAATTTATGATCATTCAAAATTCATAAGCTGTAGAGATGAAGTAGAGAGTTGTAGAGAATAACCCATGTACATGAATGCTTGAGTTAATATATTAAGCTTTGACTCAATTTTCAGGGTGTTATGATGCTTACTGTTTACATTTGTTTTATTTTCTTTGTTATGCATTTGTTTCAATGTTATGTCGAGTGTATGATTTCATGTTGAGTGTATGAAGTCTAAGAGAGGAGAAGAATGAGTTTCAATTGTTTCTCTTACTGATAATTTATGCAAAGAGTGAAGTGAACATCCGCAAGGTGTGTGTTGACGAGGATCTGATTTTTTTCTCAGAAAGCTCAGGAGAGATATCGTTGTTCTCATAACTAGCAGAAGTGCAGGTGAGGCATAGAGTTGTGAAAGGCGTGTGTAGTCTGGTTGAAGACTTAGAACTTATCAACTAAGGTGAAGGTTTAAGGACTACTGTTGCAAAGAGTGCACAGGGTCGAAGACTCAAATAACTAGAGGTTATTTGAAAGTTTCCGCAAGGAGTGCAGGTAGGATTCCTTTTGGGGGCTTGAGGTTGCAAGTGAGAGCTCAGGAGGGATAGCACCTTTGAAGTGTTCAAAGGGAGGCGGAGATCAAAATTATCTCTCAGAATTCAAGTTCAGGTGGAAGGACGCCAAGTCATTTTGGCCAAGAGATCCTTGAAGAAGAGTGAATGAACGGTGAAATTTCTTTGTGGAAGAAATGTCGAAATGTCGTGGACCGTTGGATCTACCAGATCTGTGAGAAGGTTAAGGCTGAGTGTATTTTAGTGTTTAGGAGATCAGGAGGAGTAGCGACTGTTGGATGAGAAGCAACACGAGTCATTGATTCCCCTTTGAAGTGGAATTTTGTCATTTCCGCATTTCAAGGTTCGACATTTTGGCAATTCTGATGACAAGGAGCCGGGGCACTTTGCATTGAAAACCTCAAAGTCGCGAAATGCAATGTGTCTTTGGAGTTGTGGTCACGAAGAAATTATTCACCTTGACCGAGATTTGGTCAGGGGATAATTGTCATTGAGCCCATTTTGACATTTCAGCATTTCGGGGTTCAGGAAGTAGAGGAGGCTGTTGTTTGGAATCAAGAGTCTCAAATTCATAGTTCGCAAAATACTGAAAGATCCAGAGTCATCAGATCGAGGAAGATCTCAGCCATAGATCATGTGGGAGGTGAGGCTTTGGGAGTTTGGGAATCAAAGTTTCAAAAGGTAAGGAAACTCTCTGCTGGGGATTTTCACGAGTCGCAAAATCTTGAAGAGAGAAAGAAAAAATTCCTGAAAGGTTGAGGGACAATAGCCGTTGGGCCCCAATCAGGTTTCGGGGTTTCGAGACTCAAGAGGTAGAGTTGCATGGTCAACACAACTCTCGAAATCATGGAGAGAGAAACATAGAAATGTGGGTCCCAAGTATCAGTCAGAGGATACATGTGGCGAAATTCAAAGGAGTGGTCAAGGTTCAACAAAAATCTTGAAAGGTCGTCGATCTTGCCAAAGGAGAAATTTTGGAATTCAAGGAATCATAAGGGAAGATGAACAATTGTTGGTTGTTTGCTCAAGTCCTGAAAAGACAAAATTAGTGGGCAACAGGTGGCAGGTGCTCATCGCATTGAAGGAGTCAACCTTCATTGACAATTCACATTCTAGCATTTGCCAAGAGCTATGGAAATAAATCAGGACTCGCCAACTCCTGAAAGTCGAGGTCCTTTGTGACTTAAACAAAGGGTTTAATTAACCCTTGGCATGGTTTTAGTGAAGATCCTGCGTGGATCTCGACCTGAGGGAAGGGGGTCTGCTTCAACCTGCTTGGAAGAAAAGAAAGAAATATCTCCTAGTGGAGATGTTAGTTCATCTTACAAGCAAGTACAATAAGCATTTATATAAATAGTACTCACATGCTATCAAGTATTCATTGTATCTATCAGCAATAAAAGTTTTCAAAAATTGTTGTCACAACTATAATGTTTACTTGTAATGTAGCAATTATCAAACTTGATATGTGCAAATTGGAAAATGATCAATTTAATCAATCAAACCTGGAACCTTGAGTATTATATTCAAGAATGAGTCTTTTTTCTTTTCTTCTGAGTCTTATTCACTCAATATGACAAGTATTATCTCCAACTTCTTCCATGTACTAAGAAAATATGCTTTCGTGGTAGAAATTTGAGTTATGGAATATAATGCAAATAACATCTAAAAAATCAACCTTAATCAATCTAATATTTTGAATAAAGTCATCTTATAGTTTTAACTTTGATTAGAGGTTTGACTTCAATAGATCAAAATAAAACTAGATGTTCATAAGATCACAATAATTCCATAATATCTAGAGGCATATCAAAACAAGCAAACATGGAGTGTGTTGTTCCTCTGAATGTGTTGGATATGTTCATAACCAAATATCAATATAGCATAGAAAAACCTCAGAATAAGTACTCAACTCCTTGAAAAAGAGAGAATTTCAGATAATAATCCTCTTCGAGGGGGAAACCTCCTTTTACCCCACATAAATGTTCAAGAAAAAGATGATTCCAAATGAAAATGTCTCCTTGGTATATATAGGAGACTAGGAGGTATAATTACAACTAATGGAATAAAACCAACATAAATAAAATAACATTCCTAATGTAATATGCCCCAATTAAGGGGAAATGAGCCAATATTAGGGCTTAACATGCTCCTCCCCTTGAGACAAGTTTTGTGTGCAATGTTTGAGTAACTCTGGATACTTTTGTATAAAAGACTCATCTTCCCAAGTGGAATCTTCAACCGGTAGTTTCCTCCATTTAATGATATACTCTAAAATGGATCTATTCCTCAACTAGTGAATTCTTGTGTCAGTGATGGATTCAGGCTCCAATATGATTTTTCCTTCCTCGTCAAGTTTTGGAAATATAGTTTGAATTGGGATCTTGTCACCTATAACCTTCTTTAAGCATGAAATATGGAAAACTAGGTGTACTCATGAAGATGCAGGCAACTCCAATTTGTATGCCATCGTACCAATATTTTGTAGCACCTTATAAGGGCCATAGTACTTTGGTGATAATTTATTATCCTTCTTGGCTTGCTTGAGGGACGTCTGTTTGTATGATTGTAGTCTTAAAAACACCCAATCCCCTACTTCAAAACTTCTTTCACTACAATGTTGATCTGCTTGTTGTTTCATGCAATTTTGTGCCATGGTCAGGTTGTCCTTTAATATTTGG